>JADBJO010024045.1:10000-20000 GCA_016801955.1 Conus betulinus | reverse complement strand
TACGCTTGGACTATAATATTATTTGTCTGGGCACTTATATAGAGTCACGATTGTCTTTCTCTGGTTCATGTGATCATGGGCAACATTGGCAATGTAAAGTTGTAGATCGTCATTGGAATGCATTCCTCTGGAGCCTCGTTTATACATATTCTGGTCTGACACAGCTTTTTAAAAACCGTGATCTAATATATCGGTGGCATTTTTTTCCCGAAGAGAAACAGTTTTAGCTTCGAACGACCATGCTTTGTGCTCAGTTAGTATTTCCCGTTTCCTCTCTCAGTGTTTGTGTACGCCCCATTCTGTGTTGTTCCATGGGTCTGTCTGTCTGTCTGTCTGTCTGTCTTCATTTATTCATTCTCATGAAAATAGTGAATGCAGTAGTTACTTGTTTCTTCCCCGGGGAATGACTGTGACAATAATTCTTTATTCCACAAGTTTTCCGAGACAGAGACAGAGAAAGAGAGAGAGAGAGAGAGAGTAGAGAGGAGAGAGGGTGACAGAGGGGAAAGAGAGACAAAGAGAGAGAGAGAGAGGGAGGAGAGAGAGAGGGGAGAGCGAGAGGGAGAGCAGAGCGATTGGTGAGAGGAGAGGAGAGAGAGAGAGAAGAGAGGCAGAGATTCTGACAGACAGGACAGGCAGACAGATCAAACAGACAGAAAAAACACACACACACACACACACACACACACACACCCACAAACACACACACACACACGCACACACACACACACACACCACCACAACACACAGAGGCAGACAGACAGGCAGTAAGACATTCAGACACACACACACAGACATACAGAATAAATCAAAAAAAAAGACCGACGGCACAAAGCCTACTCTTCAGAACCTGAGATGTCTCGCAACGAACGTCACAACAATGGGACAGGTAGCTCCGCTGTAACCATGTAACAACGGGATCTCAAAAGACGCTGAGCAAATCAAAGGTTCATGGCCCCCCCCATGAGTGAAGTGAAGAAGGAAGCGTCCCACGGCAAGTGGAGAGTTGAAGTCGTCCGCCTTCCTTGTGCGTTTTGCCGTCTGACGACAAATTGAAGGAGTCGAAATGGCGCGTCCTGCAAGGTCTCCTGTTGAAAGATGCATGGACCTGCCGGCACTACGAGCGATTCTTCTGTTATGTTGTTGATGAAACAAGGCAATGCGTGCGAAGCCAAGTACACAAACAAACAAACAAGCCAAATTGCATGCACACTCATGCACTTTTATATCTCATCTTGTCCCCGCCCCCACCCCACACACACACGCACCGCACGGCACGCTACGTCACGCACAGTGGCACACGCTACACACTACATACACACACACCCACACACGCACACACACACTACACACACACACAAAACACACACACAACACACACACACCACACACATGGCACATCCACACAAACATCACGCACACCCAACACCACACACAACACACACACACACACAACACACAAATACACAAATCACCTACACACACACCACACCCTCACTACAGGCTCAACAACCACACCACACACATCAAACACTAACATTACACCCACACACCACACACACACACACACACACACACACACCACACAAACATCACAAATGTACGCCACGCACGCATCAACCCGCACGCACACGCGCGTGCACAAACCACCACGCCACACACCACCAACACACATCACCACACCCACACACACACACACACACACCACACCACACACCAACACACACCACCACACTCAGCGCGCGCGTGCACCACACAAATTGTTAACGTGATGAAGGAGTCTAGTAAGTGTGACTTATGTAGGTACACGGCGCACGAGAGAGAGAGAGGAGAGAGAGAGAGGAGAGAGGACGACCGAGAGTCGAGAAGCCAGCAGACCGAGGAACTGAGTGGGGGAGGAGCGAGATAGAGAGAGAGAGGAGACGGGGATCACGAAAAATCACTCCACATATTATGATTGATGATTTCTAGAAGAATCGGAAATTCAACGTAACAATTGCATTTCTTCATCGAAGCCCATTTCAATTTCAAGCAGGCGATGTCCACACAATGACAGATATATTCTTCTTCTAACGAGAGAGAGATGAGAGGTGAGAGAGAGAGATGAGAGAGAACGTTGAGGAGAGAGAGAGCGAGAGTGTGAGCGAGGACAGAGAACCGGTGGGGGGTAGGGGTAGGCTGATGGCGTGCAATAGTGGGCGAGAGCTCATAATCTGAGGTCATCTGTTAGATACCAAGCTGTGGTCCTCAATTGGAGAAGACTGGAAACATTCCTCAGGTCAAATGATAAAATGGCCAAAATTTATACGGAAGAGTCGAGTGCAGGGTTGTTGTCAAAATATTTATGTCTGGGTGTTTCTTCTGTACTCTGACTATACTATTCGGTCCTGTCGTGGTTGTCTGTCTGTCTGTCTTATTCACTTTTTCTTTATTATTTTCTGCTCTTATTCTGCTTCTTCTTATTCTGTCGTTTCACTCTATTACGTCTTCTTTCCTCTCTCTGATCTCATCTCTCGATTGAGTCAGTTTTTGTTTCTTATTAAGAAGAACGAGCAACAGAAGAATCGTCTATCTATTCAGCCTTGTGGAAAACTTTGAGCTGCATTCACAGCAGAGAAGTGAAGTGGAACTTGTGGTAGTAACGACCATTTGGTATTCTGGACCCGTTACTTCCCAAAGGAACTTCGATTTGAGTAGGGAGGGGTTGCAAACAGCCGATAAAGGTGTAGCATATAGTCTGTATTTGTGTCTCCCACTAGGAAATACCAGTCGCTAGATCCCAGGTTTGGCGAGTGGCGAGAGTAAGTAAACCTTGAAGACATGTCTTGTAATCACATTTGGGGTACTCACCAGACGACCACTGATTGCCCGCCGACAGCAGACGGGTCGAGCGGCGTGACAGTAGAATCCGAAAACTGGTGGTGGGCTTAGTGCTGTTTTGTTTGGGGACACAACAACTCGCTTGCTAAAACGTTCATAGCTCTGGGAGCTTGGTCCGGGTTTATTGTGCTCTTCTGACGGGGAGAAAGCCGTTCTGTTACTTAATGAATGTCAAAAATCCAATATGAACAGCCCGCCCAGCATTGTTACAACATCGGACAGGCCTTGGATTCCCTCTCCTTTAAGCTCTGCGGGAGTTGAAAACCGACTGTACGGGTTCCCAATACAACGAGCTTGATGGAATGGCCAACGGGGCGACATACGCTGATACAGTATACAATACATGGTCTCCAGCTAAATGGGACCACCTCAAGGGCATTTTGCGTCTTTCCAGCCGACACAAGGATACAGAGAAAAAAAACTGGGCAAAAGCTACTGTTCCCTTTCAGTTCATGATAAGGGGGAAACACTCACCCAACACACCCCAGCCCGCCTCAGGACGATTTGATTTTGGTGCCAAAAATTGCACATGGTTACATTCAATAGTGGGCGAAAACAAATCGTCTCTAGGTCGTCTCGCATTCGACCTGCGGACAAAGTCAAGTTTGGTTTACTATTTATAAACTAAGAATAGTTGAGCAGATTGTTTTTTTCCCGTAAAAAAATTACACAGTGGGAACATTTCAAACATATGCAGAAAAACACGTCGGTAGAGCGTACACAGAAAAAGAACTGCTCATGGTGCGCGTGGGGGTGGGTGGGAGGGTGGTAGGCTTCAGGGGGGTGGAGTGGGGGGACAAAGTGGGGGATGGGTGTGGGTTTGTGTGTGCATAGTGTGTGGGACGTGTGTGGTGTGTGTGGGCCGGTTAGGGTTTGGGGGTGGTGGGGGGAGGGGGTGCGGGGGGGGGCTGAGGGGTGGTGATGGGGAGAATCGTGAAGGGGGGGGGGGGGCGGGTTCGGTGGTCGTGGGGGGGGTGGGTACAAGTGGCAGGTAATGGCGGTGGGGCGGGGGGGGGGGGGTGGCGGGTGGGTTGGGGTCGGGTGGGCGTACAAAGAAGAAAGCAGGGGCGGGGGGGGCGGAAAAAAAAGCGTGCGGTGCGAAACGGGCGAGGGGGGAGGGGAAAAAAGGGGACGGGGGTGGGAAAAAAAGCGAAAGGGGGGGGGTAAAAGACAGGTGCGTAGGGAGAAAAAGAAAAAAGGGAAATGAGAAAAGAAGGGGGGGGGGGAAAAGTGGAAAAAAGAGAGATGGGGGTGGAGAATAAATGATAGATGAGGGGGGGTGGGTGTGGTAGAGGATGGGGTGGTGAAAAGAAGAAAAGTTTTGAGATGCGTGGGGAGAAGGATAGGGGGGGGGGAGGAGGAAAAAAGAGAAAAAGGGGGGGGAAAAGTTGGGAAAGGGGAAAGAGGGGAAAGAAGACGGAGTGGAAGGATGTGCGAGAGGAATAAGTGGGGGGGAAAAAAAAAAAGCTGGAGAGGATGAAAGAGGGGGGAAGGGGGGAGAACAAGGAGAAAGGGAAGGAGGAGAAGGGGTGGGGGAGGAAAGGGAGGGGGAGAATGGTAAGAAGGGGGGGGGGGGGGGAGGGGTGGGAGAAGAGAAAAAGAAGAAGGAATGGGGGGGAAGGGGGGAAGGACCGAAAAGAGAAGTGGCGGAAAGAAGGGGGGGGGTGCGGAGCGGGCGTGCAGGGAAAGGTAAAGACGTGCGGCGCAAAGGGGGCGGGCGTGTGGTGGGGTGGGGAATGTGGGGAATTGTGTTTTCAAGTTGGATGTATGTTTGTGGTGGGGTGGTTTGCGTGATGTGTTGTTTTTGGTGGGTGGTGGCGGGAAAAAGGGGCGGGGAGGGCGGTGCTGTGTCAGTACGTAAGCGGTGGCGAGTCGGTAGTAGGGGGAAAAGGAGGGAAAGGTAGGGAAGGAAGAAATGAACACATCATGCGATAGTGGTATGTGGGAATTTATGTTTGTGGGGGTGTTGGAAATGTGGGAGAGTGTGAAAGATGGGGGGTGGTTTGGGTGGGTGTGGGGGAATGTAGTGTGTGTTATGTTGTTTTTCGCGAGGTGCGCTCGGAGTCTACCCACACCAACACGACATGATGTGTCTGCGTTGGTTGTGACACGTGTGTGTGTAGTGTGGGTGTTGGTGTTTGTGTGTTTGTTTGTAGGGTGGGGTAGGGGGTGTGTGAGTGAAAAATATGGAATGTGTGTAATGATGATTACTAGATAATAGAGATGGAGAGATCGAGAAGTAAATAGACGAGTAGAGAGTATGAGCATAGAGGGCAGACAGACAGATAGACAAGTACAGGCGACAGAGAGCAGAGAGTAGAGAGAGACGACAGACAGGTTGGGCTGATGTAATTGACATACATACATCACAGCTCACATTCACAACTCTCATATATTGTTTTGGTATCATCCTGTTTTCTTTTTGTTCTCTTATTCTTTTTGGTGTAAGTCATGAAGTTGCAAGGACGATCGGGGTATGTTTGCAAATGAAATATATCATTAAGTGTTCAGCAGAATCACGCTCGCATGAAGATTAATTAATTCGGTCATTCATGTGCGGAGAGAGAGAGAGGCGAGAGAACGAGAATGGAGAGAGAGAAGCGAGAGAGAGGAGATGAGAGAGAGAGAGAGAAAGAGAGAGAGACGAGATAGAGAGAGAGAGAATGAGAGAGAGAGAGAGAGCTAGAGATAGGGAGGTGAGGGGGTGGGGGGCTCTTGCCTCCGACCTTTATCCTTGATTAAATACGTCGTAGATGTTTGTTACTTGGTTTCGTGCGTTGTTTTCCTCGGTGGAAAATCTGCTGTCTGTTTTTTCATGTCCCTTCTCTCTCTCGTTCTCCTCTCAGAAATCCTCTCGTCTCTCGTCTCTCTTCGGCTCGCTCTCTCAAATCTCGAAAGAAACTCAACTCTCGATCTGCAGTGGGTCATCTCTCTATCTCCACACCCATTGTCAGACATCTCGCATATTACTTAGTTCTCCAAAACACTGAGTCATGAATAAGGGTAAAAATGTAGTAATATCAGCTCATTTAGGTTGCAATTGTTTGACAGACTTTACCAAACAGCATTGATACAATACAGGTAAGCAGCAAGCACACAACACCACCCACACACACACCCGGGCACACGACACACGCACAACACAAACACCACAACACCCACATTACACATCACGCACGCAACGCACACTCACACACAACACACACACACACCACACACACACACACCACCACACACTCAACCACACAACACCACACAGACACACACCACACAACACACACACAACACACAACACACACATCACACACACACACCACAGAATTTTATTTTCATCAGTCTGAGCAGGAAAAAAAAAATAAGGACAAACAGCGATCCCTCACTGTTTGTTGGTAAACCGAATTGATTATTATCCAAATCAAGAGTGACACCATGAACAAACTCAAACACACACACGTACGCTGCACAGCCACACAGGTTTCTAAGTGATGGTTTTGGAATGTCATATGACATCATAGGACAACTTCATTTCCATGTGTTATTGGCCTCAACACCGTCCGCTAAAATCAGGTTTCAGCATTTCCCAGGAGCAGCACCGCCCATTGTGGAGTCTATCGCGTCCACTGACCTCAGCACAGTGGGAACCCGGGCAAGCGAAAAGCTCTGGAGAGAATCCCCCCCCCTCTCCCCCTCCACAGTTAATAACTGGTCTCAAGCTCCTTGACAGGACAGAGAGAGAAGAGACGAAGAGAGAATGAGAGAGCGAGAGACGAGAGAGAGAGATGAGAGAAGAGAGGAGAGAAGCGTGAGAGAGCGAGGAGAGAGAGAGAGAGATAGAGGAAGAGAGAGAGAAGACGAAGAGAGGAGAGAAGAGAGAGAGAAGGGGAGAGAAGCGAGAGAGAGAAGAGAAGAGGAGAGAGAGAGAGAGGGGAGAGAGAGAGAGGGAGGGGGGGACTGACACTTTATTACTTGATACTTGTCATTACCAAAGTTATGACAAAGGGGGGACAGGGTAATGATACATAATTTCTCTTCCTTTCATAACAAACATATTAAATAGTTACCCCTAATGATCAAATCAAATCAAAACAAACAACACGTTTAGAAAAAGCAGTTGGATATTCTCACAGACCAAGCACTCCTTTAACATGAGAGAGAGAGAGAGAGAGAGAGAGAAGGAGAGAGATGGAGAGAGAGAGAGAGAGAGAGAGAGAGAGAGAGAGAGAGAGATGGGGAAACGTAGAGCAGAAGGTATGTGCATGATAAAAAATGGAATATCTTTGTTACAGACAGAGTCCATCTGAATGATGCCAAAAAAGATAACTCAGACAAATTACATTTCCTATTCAACCAAATTCGACCACATTAATTTTACAGCTCATTCTTTTGGTTTTTTTTAAAGTAACAAATCTACCTAACCTGTTTTCTAAATCTTTAGGGGGGGGGGGTGGGGGGGGTTACCAAAAATTTCTGGAAGGAGACTGAATACATTTGAAAAATTGTAAAGGAATGACTAAAAAGAAGTAAATAGTGTTGGTTCGCTTTTTTTTTCTCTTGACAGACGTAGAATTACGTACGGTTTTCGTTTTTCTTTCCTGTTTCTGGAAAAAAAGAGTCCTTCCACAAAGCGTTTGTCATTATAAATGCTGCCCAGGGGAAAAAACTGGTAATACGATCTAGATCAACAAATTCAAAACGTGCACATTACACTGAAAACAAAATTTCGTCTTCGAAGTGAATTAGGTTAGTTTACGTATAGTTCATAGTAAAAATGAAAAATCGAGAATAGAACTCATTTAATCCATGTACTTAAAATGAACCAGATAAAAGTGGAAAACGAGAATAAATTTTCATCTGTGTACTTAAACTGAACCGGATTAATCCCCAACACAATAGCAATGAAATTCAGAAACTTCTTGTTCTGTGAGACTCAAACTGACAGGTTGTGGAAACGAATGGCGTGAGTCGGCCCTCTACACACCAACCCAAAGTTTCCAAAAACTACACCACCACTTTGTGCTTCTGGCCCAGATGTTATCAACCTCAATGGTGGCCTGACACCAGACAAACACGTGTTGTATCTGCACGCACGAACGTCTTCAAGTGTGACGAGCCTAAATTCCCAAATCGACATTTCAACTTCTCCAGAAGACTTCCAGCTCCTGACTGCTGTCTACAAATCTAGTGACATAGATAAAACCACCTTCTCGCGAGGGTTGTACAAGCATCGCGCGAAGTTGGATCCAATCCCGCGAGACGTGAACACAACACAGATGCTACCAGTCTCAATGAATATGTGACAAACGAGCCGCGCAATACTCTTACAATGTACGTGAAGATTCACCAGTGCCATAATAGTTTCTAAGGGCTAACGCCTCGTTTGAACTTGGTATGATGACCCACCCCCTTTGGGTGACACAGGGGGAACAGAAACTCCCAGTAATGTTGATGTTCTCTAACATCCACACGCACAATAATCCAATGTACCAGCTTTAGACAGTTTGAAAAGACGCAGGCGTGACTTGCGACATGTGCCGCCACCTACCGCCACCCAGACCACCTGCCCACACCCCAGAAAGAGGAAAGAGCTGCCTCCACTGAAGGTAACATCATGAAGGACTGGCCAAGTTTTAAAAAAATGATTCAGTAAGAAAGTTCTAACAGCATTGTGCAAAGTACCACTCTTTAAGTGTTATACTCCCAACTTCTCCGGTGTCTGTTTCTGCTTAATCGATCCACGGTGTTCCGCGGATATGATTCAGGCTGTCAGTTCCATGGATGACCACTCCCTAGTACTTATGGTATGTTTCATGGCCAGTGCAAGCAGCAAGATCTGGTCAGAAAGTGTCCACATGGAATTTTCTCCTTTGATAATCAGAATGCCTTTTGCTTGGCGATGTCTAATGTACCACATCGAGTGAATGACCAATGTGTTCGTTTGTCTAAGAAAGCACAACTCATCTAGAAAAACCGTAGAATGAATTTCGAGTAATAGGTGGAGGGAACAAAAAAAAAAAACCGCTACGTTATTTCTTAGTTAGAGAAGAATTTGTTTCCTCCCTTAATCTTTTCAGCCTTGTCAACTCAGGTTTCTGGTGTCTCCCTTGAAGACGAGTCCCAGAGTGTGACCCAAGAACCATTGAGGGTTTGCAGAAGCACCTCCTGGATTTAATTTAGAACTTTGGGCAAAGGAATATTGTGTGTCTTCTTCCTTGTGCACTTGCCAGTCAGATGTCAATCTCAAAAGTTGTGGACCTCAGGGAAAGTCGGCGGAGATACAACCGACGCTGCAGATGTAGCACGACTGAAGACAGACACCATCACCTGTGGTCCAAAACAGCTTCACAGTCCGCTGACAAACCATCCTTAAGCAACTGTGATGGCTGGAATAGGACGCATTTTTTCATGCACTGAATTTTGCTAATGATGTTTATTTCACTGAAGAAGTTGCATGAATCAGCAGAGAAAAAAAATCCTTTACAGCTGGCAAAAAGTTCAGAGTCAAAGACCAGCACTTGATTCAACTGCAGACAATCGATACAAACCGCACCTTTTCGGATGCATTATTTTTATATGTATAATGGGAGAGGAGCAGGTTTCCATCAATAAATCTGCACCATGGTCATAGTTTTTCTCTCTGATGGTCTCCATGTGAGGGTGGACAGGGAATGCTGTCAGAGACTGTGACAGATCTACTGTGTGTTACAGACGTCACACTGTCCTTCCATGTATTTAAGCCGCGTAACTATGCAAGAGATTCTGAAGTCCAAACACAAAACGGCCATTATCTGCTTTTTTTTTTAGCTGCCACCCACAGAGTAAGTTTCCGTTGTAAGTCAGGTTTGGACCCAGATGTGGAACTCTTTGTGCCTGATTGACAGTAAAAGCAGAACGTCACTCTAGACCGTCAACTCTAGACAAAAAAAAAAATTAAATCACGATCCGACCCCATGATTTGTTGTGGAAGGTGTTTGCATACTTGATAGTAGCTTCAAGCAGGCCTCCCTGTGGCTGCTGACATGCCTCAGTAACTGTTTTCAGAGGTCAGGAACTCGGGCTTCCGTTTGTTGTGCAAGGTTTTGAGGTTTGGATTCAGTCTATAAATGACGAAATGAAAAACAAT
>JADBJO010024045.1:0-5000 GCA_016801955.1 Conus betulinus | reverse complement strand
ATGTTTGACGCGTGTTTGTACTTGTTGCTGGAGTTCGCAACCAGACGAGGATGATGATGATGGTGATGGCATTGGCATGAAACAAAATACAGTATTCAAGGAAAGCAATTTTCCTCTCTGAGGAAGGACATTAGTGGTCTCATTCATTGACATAACTAAGACGGTAACAACCTACACTTCTGTAACTGTTGATGATATAAGTAGATAGATGCAAATCACGTATATGCACAGTGCAATCTACGGCAAAGAGTCTGTGAAATATTTTCGAAGGTCTGTTTTAAAGGTGTGCAGTGAACGGCACAATTTCAGGTTTGGGGGAAGAGAGTTCCAAACGGCTGAACCTGAAAATGCAAAACTAGTTTTTGAACATGTCGATCCGAGTACGTGGTAGAGTATAATTGTTAGACCCATATTGACACGAGGCCTTAGGCAGAGAGACGGAGGGAGAGACTGAGTGAGAAAGAGAGAAAGACGGCGAGAGAGAGAGAGACACAGAGGCACAGAGACAAAGAAAGCTAGATAGAGGAAGGGTTGAAGGGAGGAAATGAACATGTGATCATACACATTACTCTCTTTTGTTCTAATTACCTTCTTTTAGTCTTTTTAAGAAACGATCTGAAAATTATAGCAGCTGATGCGTTTCTTTCCACGTACGAGAGAGAGAGAGAGAGAGAGAGAGGGGAGAGGAGGAGAGAGAGAGGAGAGAGAGAGAAGAGAGAGAGAGAGAGAGAGAGAGAGAGACTAACGAACTAAATCTAATTTATCTTGGGTAATTTCATTTATCCAGAGACAGACAGACAGACAAAGAGACAGAGAGACAGAGTTTCAGTTTCAGTTTCAAGGAGGCGCCATGCGTGCGGACTAGTCCACATACGCTACGCCATATCTGCTAAGTTCTGAGACCACACTACGCATAATTGCAAGCTGATGGATAAATGAATTAACAACTAAGATGAGAGAATTGAAGAAGAGGGTCTCGTGGCTACGACTAAGCAGATGTCTGACCTACGCATTAGTTCTAATGGGCTGGTCAGACCTTCAGTGCATACCTCAACATTGGTTTTTTGTTGTTGTTTTGTTGTTGCTTAAGTGATTCTTCAGATTTCTTAACACATCAGATCGGCCAAGCTGTAATCCAGTTTCTTGTTGTTGCCTTGCCAGGCAGTGTGTCTGCTCTCTCGTTTCCTTTAACTCCAGCATGCCAGGGCAGTGCATCCATATGAGTCTCTCAATGGAAGGCTGCGCATGAGTTCATTCCAAGCAGGGCTTCCCATTCCACTCTTCACTTTCTGAAGTAAGTTCATGGAGTCAGTCGGTATCATGGCTTGTTGAGTTTGAAACTGGCCTGTGGATGAAAGCCAGTGGAGTGCTTGTGTCACTGCTTTCTACCTCCATTGTTGAGAGAGAGAGAGAGAGAGAGAGAGAGAGAGAGAGAGAGAGAGAGAGAGAGAGAGAGAGAAAACCTTTTTTGACACTTTGATATTTATTGTCATTACCAATGAGGTCTTTTGACAAGGGGTGAGAGGTAACAGAACAAAAACATTTCCCTCTTCCTTTCCTGCAAACAAATAGTACACTTTCATTCCTAGTGTGTATCAAATCCAAAGTTAACAAAAACAAATAAATTCGTAACATTTCGTTATGTCCTCACCTCATGCACTGGAGTAATGCAGAGAAGTTAAAACAAAAAAAAAAAAGAGAGAAAGAGAGTGAGAGAGAAAGAAAAGAGAGATAGACAGACAGACAGACAGACAGACATACAGACAGAGACAGACAGACAGACATACAGACAGAGACAGACAGACAGACAGACAGAAAAAGGAAAAAAAAAAAGAGAGAGAGAGAGAGAGAGAGAGAGAGAGAGAGAGAGAGAGAGAGAGAGAGAGAGAGAGAGAGAGAGAGGTGGTGGTGGGGAGAGAATTACCTAACCTGAGTCATCTTTCAAAAGCAGCTGCGTCCTCAAGTTGTGCAGACCACAGACAAATATACCGAAGACTTCAGACAAGATAAAGTGTTCAAAGTACATCAAACTCTGAGTGCATGGTTTTCAACATTCGTCCTGTCTACTTGCCGATCTCTCTGCCTCCCTCTTTGTTTTTTCTGTCTATATATCTGCGTGTCTGTGTGTCTGTCCGTATATCTGTTTGTCCATCTGTCTGTCTCTTTAGAACACAATACTTCCCCAGGTTCACACAGACGTTCTTAACTTATACTGTTGTCAGCCATTGCGTACTTGACATTTAGCTTCCAGCAGGAAATCTCGGGCTAGCTTGCATGTCTCAGTAACCTTGTTGCGGAGATCAGTAACATACTCAGCCTCTGTCTGCTGTACTGAGTCTTGTAGCTTTGGAGTTAGTACACACAAGACGAACGACGAACATGGGCCCGCTGAAAGTTATTCCATAAACCAACGCAACAAGCGAAAAACGTATAGGCTCCTAATACACATTGCAGCATGCAAACAGCACATCCGTACACAAAAGGACCCTGCTGCTTCAGTTTCGGTTCAGACTACCACTTTAGCATCCGTTTTAAATTATCATTAAACCTATCCACAAGGACATGGTGAGATGTGGTCATTGTTTTCTTCCATCTACAGTGATGTACTTGGTTTATAAGATAAGCTGAGCGCCTTGCTCCCGCATTGTGAAACACCGTGTAAGTCTAGTCTTGCCAAAGAGCTTTGGCTACAGTGGTTGAGTCAATCAACTTGATTCCTCCTATCTTTCCATTTCGTTTTTTTCTTCAGCTCCACCTCTCTCCTTCCCCAGTTCTTTATGTCTTCTTGTGTTGTTGTTTTGTTTTCGATTCTAAGCACTCTGGTCTTCAGGCCAACCCTTTCTGTCTTCTTCGTTCGTCTTTGCGTTGACTCCTCTCTCCTGACCCACTCTTCCTTGCCTTTTTGTTAATAAAAACTCTTGTTTCAGGCCAGTCTTCCTGTATGTTTCTCGCTTTTCTTATCATCTCCTGTCTATGGGCCGGCGCTTTCTGTTTTATCCTTTAACCCCTCTTGACAACTGGCCAGCTTTTCTCGTCTTCTTCTTTCTTTCTTTTTTACTAGTTCCTCCTGTTTTTCTGTCCAACTCTCTCTCTTTTTTCAGCTTATGTCGGCCCAACTCTGCGTAAATTGTGTTCTCTTCCCTCCATTCTGTCAGTCCCTTCTCTTGTCAGAACAGCAACAAAAAAAAAAATATCAAGTCGTATGTTTGCTACCCAGAAAGTTAAAGTTAGACTGAAACTAGAAGAATGCAGAACTTGTATGGTCGGACCATCTCCTGGTGTAACGTTACTTCCCAAAGAAACTTCCATATGAGTAGAGGAGCAAATGGTCAAAGGTGTAGGAATACATAGTGTTTGGAAACCCAACCGAGACACTCAGTCAGCAGAGTTCCAGATGGCAGGTGTAAACTTGCCTATGATCACACTGGAACTAACAGACCCATGAAGCGCAAACGAACCGAACGATACTGACAGTAGAAACCAAAGTGTTCATTTACTGTTTTATTTGGGATGACAATCCGCCCCCCTAACGTTCACGGTTTGGAAACTTGGATTGGGTTCACTGTGCTCTCCTGAGGCGAACGTTGTGCTGCGACAAACGTCAAAAGCAAACGAACAGAATGCCATCACGTAAAGCAGCGTGCAGCTTCTACTGTTTGCAGTTTTTTTTGTTATCTAGAAGTTCAAACTCTTTCTGTCAAACCCGCTTTTCACTTCCAACACAAAGAGCTTGCCACACACGCTGTTCAGAAAGTTGAGGGAGCAAACTGCCTGGCTACGACACACTTTGATCGTTTCTTCCTTAGTCGATGTGCCCTACACTTCTCACCAGAATTTGGTGTTGACAAGAAAGTGGAAGAGCCACTTTCCTATCTAACTTTCATTGATAAAGCGAACAATTTATGTGCTCACAAACATTTGTTAATATCGCAAATCTTTTTGTGACTGTGAACATTTTTTTTTTTTTCATATGACTAGAAAAAAGCAACTTTGTATATTTTAAAGAAAACAAGTGACAGTTTTTTTTTTTAAACATTACACACGGAAGCTCCGTCACATTAAACTGTACATATTTTCTACGCACACACATAAACACCGCTTATTTCTTCGTATTTCCTGGGAGAGAGAGAGAGAGAGAGAGAGAGAGAGAGAGAGAGAGAGAGAGAGAGAGAGAGAGAGAGACAGAGAGAGAGAGAGATCCAATGTTTATTTTGATGATCCTTTTCTGTCCTTTTTTGCGTCTTATGTCGTTTGTAGAAGGACCCTAAACTGGCCATAATCACTGTTTTACGGTCTATTCAGTTCCGTTTCAATTCCACATGTCGTGCCCCATAAAGACGTAACACATTCTATTCTTTTGGGAGAGAGAGAGAGAGAGAAAGAAACAAACAAAGGAGGTTGGGAGAGACGGAAGGCGGGGCAGGGAAGGAGAGAAAGTGAGAGAAAGAGTCAAAGAGGAAGTGAAAGAAGAGAGAAAGAGTACGGGAAAGACAGACAGACAGATAATCAGACAGACAGACAGACAGACAGACAGACAGACAGACAGGCACATCACGGAAACAAACAGACGCCCACAGACAGACACAAGCCACTTTCCAGAACCTGAGATGTCTCGCAACGAACGTCACAACAATGGGACAGGCAGCTCTGCTCTGATCATCTAACCAGGATCTCAAAGACGCCGGGCAAATCAAAGTTTCATGGCTTCCCGCAATTAGTGAAGTGAGAAGCATCACAGAACTAGTGGAGTGTTGAAACCTTTGCCCCACACACACACACACACACTCATTCCCCTGATGTTCCTTCTTTTTCTTTTTTTTTTGCTTTGCTGTTGACAAGAATTCACTGAGTGGAAACAGTACATCCGGGATGGCAACCTTTTAAAGATGCACGCCGTGCGTCTGAGTGATTCGTCTTGTGTGGTTGTGATACAATCAGGCAACGCCATAGGAGAAAGAAAAAACTGCACGCACACACATCCACGTTTATACCTGTGCGAA
>JADBJO010024044.1:22029-25692 GCA_016801955.1 Conus betulinus | reverse complement strand
ATCTATCCCTCTCATTTGTCCAAAAGGTTGAAATATTAGTACGGTAAATTTGACGATGATCCTGACATACATCACGCACAGGAATGAGAGCGGAGAGATGGAAGAGAGAGGAATGACGAGAGGCTGGAGAGAGAGGGAGGAGAGAGGCATGAGGAGGAGAGAGAGAGAGGGGAGAGAGGATAATAACTCTAACATGGTGGGAAAAACATCACTCGGAAGGTGTAATTTATTCAAAACCTTCCCATGTGGGAAAAGAAACCCAAGGAAACAAAGAACACGGGTTCATAGTTAGTAAGTAAGTAGGTTAAAGACGAAAGAAAGCACCAAATAATGAATGACTAGATGAATCTGTGCATCCCAAGATGTCTGTCTCTGTTTGTCTCTCTGTGTGTCTTCTCTGCCCCTCTCTCTCTTCTCTCTCTCCTCTCTCTACTCTCTCTGCGTGCTGTGTGTGTGGTGTGCGCCCGTGCGCGCGATGCATGTTGTATGGGTGTGTGTGTGTGTGTGTGTGTGTGTGTGTGTGGTGGCGCCGTGAATCAGGGCCACGCTTTCCTGATCCCACCTTCTTCTTTACCTACCTCTACCCTTCCCCCCCCCCCCCCCCCCACACCCCCACCATACTGTTCGTCACCCCCCAACCCCACCCCACCCTGCTCCCCTCCTTCCGTCACCCCAACACATGTTATCAGGACTCTCCAGTACTGGTCTCTTTACGTGGTGACGACGACGCAGGACGGGCAAGAGGTCTGTGTGGCTGAGCGCTCTCTGATTAGCTAATCAGGGAGCTTAAACCTTTCTGCCCTCTCTTATCTGGGGGAGGGTTCTGAAGGGCCAAACACACTGTGAGACAGAGGCGCCTGGGTTAATCTGTTTGCCGCTCTCGTTTTTATCTGTCGAGCTGGTCGCTACCCGCGCATAACTTCCGGCAAGAAGCCGAATGGGAATAAACGCCAAGTAGGTATTGTCTCCAAACGGAGACGGACTCTATCCCACGCACAGATTTCAAAATCGAGATGGGGGGGGGGGGGGGGGGGGGGGGGGGGGGAGGAGTCAAGGTCTCACTTTAGGGCAAGTACAAAACGATTATTTAAGGAAATACACCAGGGAATTATCCGTTCGTCATCCCTTCTTGCGTTAGATACTGAGGTCGATTTAGGGGAAATAACTCTATTTATATATTTCTGTTAGCGTTCGTTTTCAGCGTCCTTGATAGTGTCTACAAAATGTACTGACTTAAGCTGGGAGCAAATAAAGTTTTCTTGTGGACGGTAGAAGAAAAGGCTATCAGTCAACACACAAACAAGAACAAACAAAACAAAAACAATACTGGTTTGATTCTCTTGTTTCCTTTTTTTTTCGCACCACTCTTTCTGTGGACTGCTGACATCATCTGGCACAGAAGAGAAGGAAGCGTTCAAACAGTGATGAGAGAGAAAACGTGAACATCACCATAAACAGATACCATACAAGTCACCCTGCGTTGTGTGTGTTCCTGTTTGTGTAGTATTTTTCTGGCACCAAGCGTCCATCCAGTGTTGGTATCTTTCCATTTCAGTAGTGCTGGGGAATCCGCACACTGTTTTAGTATTCGCAAAGTCTTTGAATCACGCACACAATCATTTCTCGCAGATTCATCATGGGCAGTATGTACCTATCAACGCTGAAAGATAATTCAGATTCATCATGGGAAGTATGTTCCTATCAACGCTGAAAGATAATTCAGATTCATCATGGGCAGTATTCAGTTCCTATGGGAACACTGAAAAGATAATTCAGATTCATCATGGGCAGTATGTTCTTATCAACGCTGAAAGATAATTCAGATTCATCATGAGCAGTATGTTCCTATCAACGCTAGAAGATAATTCAGATTCATCATGAGCATATGTTCCTATCAACACTGAAAGATAATTCAGATTCATCATGGACAGTATGTTCCTTTCAATGCTGAAAGATAGTTCAAGCCTATGTCGCCGGCATTCGTCAAGGGGTGTCATGGACCGCTGGCGGTGCTGTTGGTTCAAACGTTCACATTTTTGCTGTCACGAATTGGAACACACACACTCTTTATTTAGGCATAGTTCATTACTTTTCTTTGCTCTCCATAAACGACACTTGAGGGGTCTGCAGTCACTTTGTCCTCCCTATCCCCTCCCCCTCCCCTCTCCCACCACGCCCTAACAGAGAATATCAGACGGTTCTACTTGACAGTGAATCAGGTAAACAAGACATGCATGTTTTAATATGTTTACACACGTAAAAGTAACAGAGATAACGAACAAAGTTCTCAAACTATCCAGTTTTTGATTAAGCGTGCGAGTCCGCGCGCGCGCACGCGCGCGCGCTCGCGCGTGCGCACGCACGCACGTACAACACACACACACACACACACACACACACACACACACACACCACACACACACACATACACGCACGCACGCACGCACGTACACACACACACACACACACACACACACACACACACACACACACACACACACACACACACACACACAAAGACATAAACACACACCACACACCCGTACACACACGCGCACGCGTGCGCGCGAGCGTGAGATATTCACTTCTGTCCTCTGTTCCCCACACCCTTCCCCCTCCCCCCATCTCCCTGCATCTCTTCCCAAACCTTCACAGCCCTCGCCATCTTCACCGCTACTTCAAAAGAAAAACAACAACAACAACAACAACAAAACAGAACAAGCACCACCTCTCATATCAGCCTGGCTCACCTCCAAATCTGCCCTGTCCACACTGCAACAGATTATTCAATGCGAGGATCGGCCTCATCAGCCATCTTTGAACACACACCACCATCTAGTGTTAGTAGAAGTCGGGGTCATCCCCGCCCGTGAAAGACAAACAAGATCAACTTCACTTTCCACGACAGCATGATGAGGTTGTCTTTAAAGGCAGGAGGTGAATCTTTTCTTATCATTTTCAGCCTGTTATAATTCTCCTATGCTCCAACAATGATGTTGTCTTCTGACTGGTAGATAGGAAGCCGTTAGTATCTTAACTCTCCCTAGCCCTCCTTCCAAGGAGTTTGTCTTTTTATTGTAGAACTTGGTCTGACCAACGAAAATGAAAACCCAAGCACTTGACTACCAGTCTGCGAAAAACAAACAAATAAGGTAACTCTTGCTTCCTTGATGAAAGATACACACGCCCCTAACTCCTAACGAATGTCGCTTGCCACACTGAATCGCCTAGCAGACACGACAGCACAGAGCACACAGTACAAAGAAGAAAACATCATCCAAAAAAAAAAATGTTCCAAGCTTGCATGGAGACCCCGCATTGGACACATATGCACGGCATGCCACGCTGTTGAGGGACGAACTACATTTTCTTGACGACTGCAAATTATTTGACCAACAACCTTATGACCTGATGACAAGGGATCACAAAAAACCAGATTTTCCACCACAGACTAACGTGACAAAACCCTCGGAGCTCATGTTATTGGACTGCTTCCAACCTGGACTTGCCCAGTATATCCTGTTGAGTTTTTCTCTCTTCGGAGACAGAAAATTTTAATCAGACTCTGATACACACACTGTGCTTTTTCTTTCTGCTACTAATGTTATGTTGCAAGATGTGACAACACTGGGATAGTTTAGTTTAGTTTAGTTGAAGGTCTGA
>JADBJO010024044.1:12029-19529 GCA_016801955.1 Conus betulinus | reverse complement strand
GAGGAGAGAGAGAGGAGAGAGAGAGGGGAGAGGATGAGGAGAGAGGACCGGGGCAGAGGAGGGGAGGGAGAGGAGGAGGGGGAGAGGAGAGGGAGGGAGGAGAGAGAGGGAGAGAGGGGAGAGAAGAGAATGAGAGGAGGAGAGAGATGGGGGAGAGGGGCGAGAGGAGCGAGGAGGCGAGAGGAGTAGAGAGAGGAGGGAAGAGGAGAGACGAGTGAGAGAGGGAGAGAGAGGAGGAGAGAGAAGAGAGGGAGAGAGGAGAGGGGGAGAGGAGAGAGTGAGGAGAGAGAAAGGGGGAGAAGAGAGAGAGTGAGGGAGATGAGGGAGAGGAGGAGGGGGGGAGAGGGAGGGGAGGGGAGAGGGAGAGGGAGAGACGAGGAGAGAGATGATGCGAGCGGGGAGTGGAGAGGAGAGGAGAAGGCGGAGGAGGAGGAGGAGAGGGAGGGGAGGGAGAGGAGGAATGAGAGAGATAGGGAGGAGAGGAGGAGGAGGAGGGAGAGAGGAGAGAGGAGAGAGAAGGAGAGTTGAGGAGAGGAGAGTGGGAGAGAAGAGGAGAGGAGGAGAGAAGGGGGAGGCGGAGAGGACGGGGGAGAGATGGGAGGGAGAGAGGAAGAAGGGGAGAGGTAGAGGAGAGAGGGGAGAGAGAGAGCCCCCCCCGGGAGGTTGGAGAGGGAGGAGAAGGAGGGAGAGGGGGAGAGAGAGGGAGAGGGGAGGAGGAGGGAGAGAGAGGAGGGAGAGGGGAGAGAGAAAGAGCGGGGAGGAGGAGAGAGAGGGAGGAGAGGGGGAGGAGGAGAGAGAGAGGAGGGAGATAGAGAGAGAGATGGAGAGAGAGAGAGAGGAGAGATGAGAGAGGAGGAAGAGGAAGGATGAGAAGAGGCGGAGAAGTGTGAGAGGAGGGGCGAAAGGGAGGAGAGAGGAGGGGAGAGAAAGGAAGGTCGGAGAGAGACAGAGGGGATTGGTTGGGTGAGGTGGGAGTGGGGGAATTGGGTGGAGAGAGGGCAGGAGCAGAGAGAGAGAGATGAGAGGAGACCGAGAGGAGAGAGAGAGAGGAGGACGACAGACAGAAGAAAGGACAGACAGGCGAGGAGAGAGGAGCGAGACGGAGGAGAGACAGAGACAGAGAGAGAGACAGACAGACAGAGGAACAGACAGACAGAGGGACAGACAGAGAGAGGGGGACAGAGTGAGAGCCCCACCCCCCCCCCAAGACCGAGAGCACCCAAGAAAGAGACTGAGAGGTCATTGATACAGACAGGACATGCAGACAGAGAGGAGCGAGACCCGAGGAGAGAGAGAGAAGAGACCCCGCCGACCTCCCGCAGAGGACCCCCGCACCCCCCCGAGACCCCCAGAGACAACCCGGAACCTCGTTCCGTCCATTCGGCATGACAAGAGGGATCAGAGGGAATTGTATCTGCTGCACCTTAAGCTGAGAGTGAGAGAGAGAGAGGAGATGAAACCGGAGAGAAGAGAAGAGGAGAGCGAGAGATGAGGAGAGAGAGGAGAGAGAGAGAGAGCTAGAGAGACGAGAGCGAGAACCGACAGACCGATGTATAGACACAGACAGACAAAGACGCCATGGCACGAACAATGGAAACAATACTACCTCAACCCAACAACACACACCAAACAACCCCCCACCACCCACCCCCCCCCCACCCACCACCTCACCCGCAGTGAAGCCAGGGGGCGATGAAGACCAGAGCCTATGCTGCCCAGAAGACGGTTGTGGACCACGGTGTGCATACTACAGCAGGAACTTCTCTGAGGAGATACATGAAGACCCTAGAGAGCTGCCTATGACTGTGATTGGAGGCAAGAGGCCTCCACTCTTTGCCTGCCTCCGCCATGTCGGAATATTGCTGCTGCTGCTGCTGCTTGCTGCTGCTGCTGCTGCTGCTGCTGCTGCTGCTGCTACTGCTGCGGCTGCTCTGCTGCTTAGGATGAAACGTTGGGTGGCGGGCGGTGTCAGGCATGGTGTTGAACCTACGGGCAGGGACCGTTTTATTCATCTATGTATTACATTCATTTGTTTTTTTGTCATTTACCTATCAATCTGCGCCTATTTATTTCATTATTCATTTGTTTGTACATTTATCTATTTATTTATCTATATATTTATCTCTTCGTTCGTCATGGTCATGGTTGAATCTACGTGCAGGGATAGTGTTATTCATCTATTTATTACATTCATTTGTTTTTGACATTTACCTATCAATCTGTCTATTTATTCATTTATTCATTTGTTTGTACATTTATCTATTTATTTATCTATATATTGATCTCTTCGTTCGTTTTATTCATCTGTTTATCAAACTCATTTGTTTTGACATCTACCTATCAATCTACCTATTTATTTACATTTGTTCATTTGTTTGTATACTTATCTGTTTATTTATCTATATATATTCATCTCTTCCTTCGTTTTATTCATCTCATTATTAAATTCATTTGTTTTGACATTTACCTATCAATCCACCTATTTATTCATTTATTCATTTGTTTGTACATTTATCTATTTATTTATCTATATATTTATCTCTTCGTTCGTCTAGTATTTACTATTTTTTTTTTTTTTAAAGACTTTTCTCTCTAGACAGACAAAAGAGACAAAAGAGTGAAGTGTATCCAGTATGGAAGAGACGCCTGTGAGAATGTCACGGGGTATCTTTACAAGAAAAAATGGTATCTATCTGCATCGTTCATTTTTCATACTGATATCAAGGTACCATATTCGTGTATCTTTAAAAGAGTTGGGGAGGATGGGAGTGCATTGTGGAAGATACGGACAATTAAGCTTTGTCTAAAGGCATGGTGCGATTTTTTGTGTGTATCTGTTGTTATTCATGACATGGTGATGAGGATGGTGGTGATGTTGACATTGATGATGACTCATCATAACATACCGCAATAAACATTTGAAAATGATTTTACAGATAATGCTACCGGTACCACCATTGCACCTGCTTTTGCTGTTGCTACTGGCCATCCCTGCTACTGTTGTTGCTGCTGCTGCTGCTGCTACTGCTGCTGTTTGCTGCTGCTGGTAGTGTTGTCGCCTCTGCTGTTGTATAAAGCAATGTTCCGAATATGTTGATGATATTACCACTGTCATACTATCACCACGACTGGTCGCTTTATCAGGAGCAATATCGATGTCACCTGCAGTTTTGAAACGAACATTGAGAAAGGCTGTCTTCATGAGCTCTCCTCTCTCTCTCTCCTCTTTCTCTGGTGGTGTGTGTGTGTGTGTTGTGTGTGTGTGTGTGTGTGTGTGTGTGGGTGTGTGTGTGTGTGTGTGTGTGTGTGTTGTGTGTGGCTGGAACAACAGCAATCTTCTACTACATTTTAAGTCGAGAGTCAAACATTCGCGTTCCCCAGCTAATCTTATATCTCTCATATTTACCGGCGGAAAACCACCACTCTCCAGCTGTCGAGCACACACCCACAGACCCAACCACCCCTGCCTACGGACAGATGAAGACAGTGCCACTCCAGACACAGCCAAGCTTTTCGCCATACGGTCTTATCTGCCCCAAGAGAGAGAATCCCAAGTTGTAGTCTTTCCCCACTGTCACCAGGACTTTCCCTGGTGGTCAGTGGGTCTTTCCTCACCGTCACTGGACCTTTCTCCAGGATCAGGCCTAGTTCAAGGCAAAGAAGAAAAAAGAAACACCCGAAGGTGCTGGGGAGGAACCCAGAGAAGCACTGTCTTCACCTGCCTTTAGAGCAGTCAGTCCTTTACCACCCTTGGAGGCCTGCGCGTGTGTTGACGATGGAGACAAGGCACGCGCAGGACCACTCCATTAAGATGCTACTTTAAGGCTGTTATGAGTTTGCATCCTGTAAGTCTGATTTAGCTCTGGTCAGGAGCAGTTATGTCCCTTGATATCTTAATGGAGCGTCCTGCGCGTGCCTGTACCCATCGTCAACACAGCGCAGGCCTCCAAGGGTGGTACAGGACTGCTCTAAAGGCAGGTGAAGGCCAGTGCGTCTCTGGGTCCTCCCCAGCACCTTCGGGTGTTTCTTTTTCTTCTTCTTTAACGAAAACAGCGAAAGTTTCTTTGAACATATACCTCTGCGTTTGAATGATATCCTAAAAATGCAGGTTACAGTTTGACAATTCTAGTGGAAAAAAATAAACTCATGGAATGTCCTCACTGAACAACTAAACCTCCACCACACACTACCAAGCCAATATAATATACAATAACAAGCAGGGAAAAAACTCTTGCTCCCACAAGAAAACATAACTCCAAAGGAAAGCAGCATTCCTTTGGAGTTTATGCTTTCTTACGGGAGCAAGAGTTACCCTACTTGTTTAGTGTTTATTATTTTACTGTTCCCTGCCGCGTTTCATATTTAAGAATAATAAAGTCGATAATCATTTCGTCACTAAATGGGGTCTGGATGCTCAAGGCCCCGGCCATGCCGTTCTCCTCATTAAAACCCATACGACCGGCTCTTCACAAAGCAAGACCCCCCAACTTGAAACGCGCAGTACAAATGCACATGCGGGACACACAAATAAAACTCCCCTGGCAAAAAAACCAACAAGAGGCGAGGTGATTTTTTCCCTCCCCCCCCCTCTCTCTCTCTCTCTCTCTCCCTCCCCCCCCCCCCTCTCTCTCTCTCTCTCTCTCCTCGACTCTCTCTCTCCTCTCTCTCCTCAGCCTCGTCACCTCCGTGCAATCTTTGGGGCATCTTGTGGCTAGGGCTGCGGAAACAGGTTCCCCTACTCGATGCCAGCAACCAGCGGACGGACATGGGAGGATATTGGACGGCTTCTTGCTGACGGAGTCCGAGCCCTCTTCGGGCCATGCAAATGTCCGACGGTAGGAACAGCAGACCTGCGACAGCAATGAACTAGTGGGGGGGGGGGGGGGGGGGGGGGAGGGGGGAGGGGAACGGGGGGAGGGGGGGGGAAGGCGGGAGGGGACTTGATGCCTTGATTCCATTCTGGAGGAGATGCCGAGCGGAATTCTTTTCAGAACAGAGGATTCTGATTCTGTAACCTTTCATACCCCCCCCCACTCCCACCCACCGCCCTCACCCTTCCCGCTCCTCTCCTCTTCCACCTCGCGTCGTCCTCTCTTCCCCTGTCCATCTTTCATCCCTTATCAAGCATAGCCTTCACCCTCTCCATGTCCCCGTTAAAGCATGTCCCGTGTCAGTACGCTTCTTTCCTGCTTGCCTTCTCTTTCACGTCGTCGTGGATTTGTCATGATTAGTTTTCCAGGTGAAGACGGTGGGGAGGTAGGTGGGCTGGTGGTAGCGACGGTGGTGGTGGTGTGGTGGTGGTGGTTGGTGGTGAAGGTGGTGGAGTGTGGGTGTGTTGTGGTGTGTGTTGGTGTGGTGTGGTGTGATGTGTGTGTTTGTGTGTTTCTGTTGTGTGTGCGTGTGAGTGTGTGTGGTTGTACCTGTTGGTCTTGTTTGTGTGTATTGTGTGTGTGTGGGGTTGGTTGTGTTGTGGTTGCGTGTAGTGTGATTGTGTGTTGATGTTTTTTTGTGTTGTTGCGTGGTGTTGGTGTTGTCTGTGTGGTGGGTGGGTGGGGGGTGGGGGGGGGGGGTGTTGTGTGTGTGTGGTGGTTGTGTGTGTATGTGTGTTGTGTGGTGTGTGTTCAGTGTGCTTTGTTGTGTGTGTGTGTGTGTGGTGTGTGTGTGGTGTGTGTTGTGTCTAACGCACTAGTGCTTCACACACACACATCCCACACAGACAGACAACACACACACAAACAACACACACACACACACCACACACACCCACACACACACACACGTACGCCACACACACACACTCGCACTCGCGATTTTGTATGTGTGGGTGCAGCCACCAACCCAATCAACATGTCCAAAACTGGAGCCTACGGTGACAAAACATGTCCCAGTGTAGTAAAAAGGCCGCCCTGTGGGTGATTCCCCCCTCCAGTCCACCAGTCTGCACTCTCAGCCTCAGTGCGTCGTGCTCTGTTTCCCCTGAAGACCTCCCACACAGACCAACCCTTGGGCGCCCCTCACCTGCCCAGTAATGGAGGTCCTCCCATGGGGAGACACCACGCAGCAGCTGGCTGGCGCTTGTCACGCCTGTCTTCGGCCTGCCTTTGAGTTTGAAACCGGAAGTCACACCATTGTCTCTGACATGCAGCACACCCTCAAACGACAAAGAATTTTTTTTTTAATTTTTTTTTTATTAAATTACCGTGTTTGGTTGACAGCCGGCCGAATGCGGGGGGCCGTATCAGAGCTCTAGCTACAACACGACAAAGAACGATAGCGAAACTGAGTTTGAGATCTTTAAACAAGACACGCTTGTTTCATCTGTTATGCTGGGTACTGCATCCCGATGAACGAACTAACATAGGTTTTTGATTGATTAAACTGCGTCTGATTCTGAAAAAACAATCAGTGGATTCTTTCAATTCACCAGACTTTCCACGAAACGAACCTTGATTAAAAAAAAAAACTAAGCGTTTTGTTGTGATCTATTAAACTGCCCCCCCCCTATAAATTTGATGAAGGAACTGATAGAATATCATTTCCACCCCATCGAACTGTCTGGGGAATTCGGGTTTGAACGAAGGAACACGTGTTGTTTGGTTTGTTTGTTCATTAATCATCGACTTTTCGGATTCATATATGCTTTCTTAACTTTTATATTTTTTTTTTGTTTTTTTTGCGTACGCAGCCTGATACTCATGCGGACACTTCCTGTATAGACCCCCCCAGGCCGGGATTAATCCCCTCTACCAACCAAAGGGAGTGGAGGTTTGTGTGTTAAGACGGCGTTTTTATTCCCACCATTAAAGCAGCCCCACCTCCATCTTCGGGGAAGGTGCAGGCTGTGTGGAACATGTCATCCCATACCAACGGCCCAAAACTAGGTCGCTCTTCCGGAAAGTTGGTTGATGGGCATTTGATGTGTGTGGCAAGATATTAATGCGTGCGTACACACGCGGAACCTCGGTTTATAAATCTCATTCGAAAAGAATGCTTGGGGAAGGAGTCAGACAGAAAGAATGGTACCCGAAGGAAAAAATACCCACGGTACAGAAAAGGCCGGCAGAGACTTCGAACCCGCAACCCAAGATTACGAGGCTGGCGCTCTACCAACCGAGCTATTTCCAGCCCCGTTATTTGATGATCGGTTGTGTTTATGAAATAGTATTCGATGATTGATACAATACATTTGATTTCGAATTGACTGTGCATGTCTTCTGACAACTGATGAATAAAAAGATAAACACGTGTGGCAATTGCCTACATGGTACCCTTTGATAATAAACGGATCAACGTAAGTTCGTCAACTCAGTAGTTTCCCCTTGTAATAAACAAGGATCAAAAACAAACAACTGATGATTAGCTTATCAAGTATCTTTATTATCATCGTCATCATCATCATGTCATCAGTACGATATATTCTGGCCGACGGTGGAGTCAGATCCACAGCCACTAATACAACCAGCTATCCTCATGATTTAAAATCCACTTCCTGTCGCCATC
>JADBJO010024043.1:0-25692 GCA_016801955.1 Conus betulinus | reverse complement strand
TACCTCAAAACGACTGAGCTATTCGTATATATTGGAAGTCAATGGTTTTGTGTATGTCATCGGAAAAGCTGAATGACGTATGCACTTTGATGTTTGCCGAACGAATATTCACTGGATAAGGTCCCTATTTCGGTTGTTACACACACACACACACAACAACAAACGCAAACACACAGCGCACCGCGCGCGCAGCGCGCGGAGTGTGGTTGTGTGTGTGCGTGCGTTGCGTGATTGACTGCGTACGTGCGTGCCTGAGTGTGTTGTGTTGTGTGTGTGTGAGAGAGAGAGAGAGAGAGGAGAGAGGTGTGTGTTGTGGTTGGAATAGTGTGGGGGGGAGGGGGGGAGATGTGTGTTGTGTTGCGCGAGAGAGAGAGCGCGGCGAGAGAGAGAGGAGCGGAGAGAGCGAACGGCTGTCGCCCTGTCGTAAGTCAGGGGGATAAGGGTGGGGGAGAGGGTGGGGGGGGCTGGGGGGAGTCAAGAGGTGTTTTAAATTGCTGGTCCCCGTCATAGAGCCTCCCATACAAATAGAAATAAACGAGTAGCATAACCACCATAACAGTAAACCAGGGCAGTCATGTACGTGGCCCTTCGTCAAGATTGTAGGCAAAGTAAAACTGGAAATTGTGGGCGGAGGGGAATTGGGTGGGTTCGGATGGGTAAAGGGCAAACCAACCAAACGCAAAGACGGCCGTGTTATTTCGGTTCCTATGTTGACACAGTTGCATTGCCTGTTATTTCAGCAAGATGTTGCACACGGGTAGGGAAGATCTTTCCCCTTGCTGTTTCCAATCTACATTACTGTGTTCATACTAGACCCATGCACTTTGGGCCGTAAAAAACCTCATAGGCGAGGAGCCACTGGTCGACGCGCTTGTCATTTATTATTATGCTCCACCATTGTGAAGCGAGAGTTCCCTCTTGTTGCTATTTCAAGGACATTTCACAGGATTGCCCCCCCCCCCCCCCCCCCTCCACTTTTTTCTCCCCCTTTCCCCCCAACACCCCTTCCCCCTTGTTCACCCCCCCCCCCCCCCCCCCCCCCCCCCCCCCGCCCCCCCCACGTCCCCCCCCCCCCCTTGCGCGGGGGGGCCACCACCACCCTATCCCCTCCCCTCTACCCCCATCCTCCCCCCCCCCCCCTCCCCCCCCCCCCCTCCTCTCCCCCCCCCCCCCCCTCCGCCCCCCCCCCCCCCCCCCCCGCCCCCCCCCCCCACCCCCCCCCCCCCCGCCGCCCCCCCCCCCCAACCCCCCCCCCCCCGCCACCCCCCCCCCCCCCCACCACCCCCCCCCCCCCCCCCCCCCCCCCCCCCCCCCCCCCCCCCCCCCGCCCCCCCCCCCCCCCCATACCACCCCCCCCGATCCCACCCCCCTCCACCCCCCACCCCACCCCCCCCCACCCCCCCCCCCACCCCCCGGTTAAAAAGGACAATGCGTTTAGGAAGAGTAAGAGGTCATGATGTTGGATGTTGTTGCTGTTGTTGTGGGTGTTAACATTTTTTAAAGTTGTTTGTTTAAGAAGTTTTTCTCTGAGTTTTTAACTCTATCTTATTTATGTTGCTTTTTGTTGTTCTTTTTTTTTTTTTTTTTTTTTTTGTTTGTTGAAATTAACAAAAAAAAAAAAACAAGGGCAGTTATCACCCGGACTTCTCCATATGCTGTCATAGTGTGTTGAGACATTTAGATATAGTAAGAAGGTTTTTTTCTTTTCTTTTTTCTCCGCAGAATCCTTCCAGCGTGAACTTGACAGTAGGGGACCGCGCATTTGTCCGCATCCACTGGCAAAAAAAGGGAGCATACTCAACTCGCATCAATAATGACGAGGCGGGAGGACGCAGCTTCTTAGTTCCTGTCTTAAAAGACTTTTTTTTTTTTTTTTTTTTTTTTTTTTTTCCTTTAAACAACAGCAAGGCTCCGCCGCTCCCCGTCGCACCCCCTCGTGAGGAAAAATAACGGGTCGCACCCATCCAAATTCAAGGGCATGGACTGTTTTGGTTGTGTGGGTCGCTGGAGTCCCCGTGTGTGTGCTGTTTGTGGTCGCTGATGCCAGTTGCTCCGCTTTGCCTTCCTGCGCCGGGAGTATCAAATCCAAAGTTAACAAAACAAATAAATTCGTAACATTTCGTTATGTCCTCACCACCACACAGGAGTAATGCAGTAAAGTTTAAAAAAAAAAAAAAAAAAAAAAACAAAAAAAAAAAAAAAAAAACCTTAAGACTGACTCGACCATCCACTCAATCAAATGATGACATTGTATTTTACTGATCTCTTCAACATGCTCGACCATCCACTCAATTAAATGATGACTTTGTATTTTACTGATCTCTTCAACATGCGATGAATGATAATATTCATTCAGATCTCTTATAATGTATTATCTTAAATTTCACTACCCTTCATCTGTCTAATTTTTCAATGCTTCCGCGATGAATTTCGAGTTTCTCACAACCTAAATCTTGCGTAATTTATTCTGTGCCATTTATCTGTTATGACATTGAGAAAACTTTTCAGAATGGAACACATTCTTAAATGAGAAAAAACCAGCGATATTTTTCTTTACTTTCCATATCTGAGTGCCAATTCTGTTTAAAAGAAACAAATAAGCCTGTCTTTGAATTCCGCAATGAACTGTTGCTCATTTCCTACTTCCTGGGTCATCCACACTACTTTCCAAAACCCTGTTCTGAAAGGACTTTTCTTTACTTTATAAGCCCAGTTTTCTTTACCTTTTTCCATTTCTAGAAGCATCATGTCATAGGCTTGCCTGCTCAAACGGGACTGGGGTAGCTTCAAGATCTTCAACCAGTACTAATACATTTCACAAATGTACTTATATACAAAGGGTATCTGCCCATTTCTCCATATAAAACGGTGTTGGATGATGAAATGAATAGGTACTTGAAGGAAAACGCTTCATAGCATACGTATGTACTTTTTCCATCTGCGAAATTTTCATGTAAGCCCCAAATTTCAGCTGCATAAGTAAGAAGAGGTTTATCTGTGTATCAAAACATTTTCCAAAATATACCACAGTCTGTACAATTCAGTTTTCTCAGGGATTTCAGAATTTCAATAGTACCTTTTTTCCCTTTCCTCAGAGATTTCTCCCATGCGTAACGGAAAGTTAATTTTGTTGAAAATATCATTCCAAGATATTTATATGAATTAACTACTTGAACATCTGCATTTCCATAAGACCATTTTTCATACACTGATAGGTGGCCACCCATTCTAAAGACCACTATATTCGTCTTATCCAAGTTAACTGATAAACCTAAGCGGTCTGCTTCTTCTTTTTCAATACATTTAGTTGGTTTTGCAAACCTACAACTGTTCGGGACAGAAGAACAACATCATCAGCATACAGTAGTAAAAACTAATTCAACTGCTCCAGGTATAGTTCGTTTATGAAAAAAAAACGAAAACAACTGTGGACTAAACAAGCATCCTGTTTTACCTCCATTTGGGACAATCAAAATAATCTGAATACTCACTCTTCACACGCACACATGCAAGCAAATCACCGAAGTGTAGGACCCTCTAAATAGCCATGTACAATTTACTATTAACACCACTTTTACGGAGTACATTCCACAGAGCATTCCGATTTACCGAGTCAAAGGCCTCTCTTGAAATCTACAAATGCAATGTAACAGCTTCGATTTGCAGAGTAGATGTTTCTGAATCAAAGAATATAGTGTAAATATATGGTCTATGGTGCTGTAACTGGTTCTAAAACCTGCTTGTTCTTCCACTATTTTTTCTTCAGTTTCAGCCCATTCAGTTAATCTTGCATTTAGTATGTAAGTGTAGATTTTACTTAAAAAACGCTGGTAAGTGATACTCCACGATAGTTGTCGGGGATTGTTCACGTCTCCTTTGTTTTTGTAAATTGGTACAATTATAGATTTAGCCCATTCTGATGGAAGGATACCATTCATCAAAAGTTGGGTGAATAAATGAACAAGAAAACTGATTACAGTTGTGTTTGCATTCTTTCAACATTTTCTGCTATGATTCTATTCTGGTCCTGCACTCTTTCCTAATTTTAAATGTGATAATAATACCAGCAACGAACTTCTTCACTGAAATAGGTTTGATAAATAATGGCTCAATTTCATTTTCTTCTACCATACCAGTCTCTTCTTCCTTACTTTTATTTATCAAAACTATGAAAAAAACGCCCAAAAATGGTCATGCCACTGTTGAACTGAGATTTCGTTATACACAAAACTCTTTTTGTTTATAGATCTTATCACTGACCAGAACATTTTAGAATCATTGACTGAATTTTTTAGTTTCTTTCTTAACCTACTTTCTTTAAACTCCAGTTTCCTTTGTTTTCTTTAGCGTAACATACTCTTTACGCGATACAGCGTATTCTTCTCTTTTCTTACTTTTTATCCTTGGCTGTTTTGCATCTCTGAACTCTTTTTAAATAACCTTTTAAACGTCCTGTTTTCTTTCGTTCGCACTCATTATCAAACCAGTCATTGTATGTTTTGCTGCCTCTACAAATAACTCGAACCATACAAGCATGCAGCTCCGCACAAAGCACTGACAAATTTATCTAGACTCTCATTCACGTTAATTTGTTAATAACTGACGCGCTTTCTGCATGCTGTCCTAGAAATTCATCACATTCAAGTTCATTTTGAATATACAGCATATTCATCAGCCCAGACAATTTTCTTCTTCACATTGTTTGGCTGAATACCTCTTCTCTATTTTACAACAATTACTTCCCCAAATTGCTTCAACTGGCAAGTGCCATGAATAAATGCAATCACCAATGTGTAAATCAAAGTTTGACACAAAGCCATTGTGAACCAGTACGTAATCTATCACACTACATCCGTTTGGAGACACAAAAGTATATTCACCTTCACTATCACCATCACAAAAAACCATTTAAATGCTCAAGTCGAACATGATACAGAAATCCAACAGTGATTTACCAAAATTGTTAATAACTGAATCTTTAGAGCAACGTGAGCAGTTGTCGTCATCAACACTGACATTCTCCATACAGCTGACATAGTTTGTCATAATTCATTTTCAGCTTGTTTGTTACCTGTTCTGGCATTCAAATCTCCCATAACCATAAATAAAGTGTATCCATTTCTTTTTCAAATACTCTGAAGTAAGGCTTCTTTCCATTATTTAGGACAACCATCTTTGATCAATTTATCATTGATATATCGGGCCTCCTTCTGGGACCACATAGCAAGCAACCAAGACTAAATCTTTATCAGTGTAAATATCCTTTTATCGATTTTTTCACTGCATAGGATTAGTTGTCGCAGCTGAGCTTCTGTTTGAGATAGTTAAACCTTGTTTGATAGTAAACTCTTCCTTATTAATAGCACCACACCCACTGACTCCGTCTGACTGAAGATTCATGAGCTGAGCGGTTTTTGGCTGGTACGGGAAACTTCATATAATCAGTGAATATATTGCTATAGTGTTACGAGCCCGAGACGAGAGAGAGAGGAGATCACGAGAGAGAGAGAGAGAGAGAGGACTCTGGGGGGTAGATGATGTTGTTGTGTTGGTATATGTTTCTGTTGTGGTGTGGCGCATGTGTGCGGGATGTGTGAGTGGTGGTGGTATGTGTTGTGGTACGTTTGGTGATGTGTGTGTGTGTGGTGTGTGTGCACGCGCGCAATGTGTGTTTATGTGCCCTGGTGATGTTTAACGATGGACGAGGCAAGGTCGCAGGTCTTGTGGGGTGGGTGGACTCATTCTGAATTGTTTGTTAGAGCGGTTGGGCAGGGTGGGGGGAGTGGGGGCTAGACGAGGAGTGAAGAAGATAGGTGGGTTGTTGAAACGTGGCGTCAACCTTTGCTGGTGACATTTCTGCTGTGCGTTTGTTCTGTGCATTATGTTGTTAGATTATTGTGAAACGTGTGGATCCCTAAACCCGCGAGTACATCGTTAGCCGCTAATAATTAATGATGATAATGGTGATGACAACAACTAAGAATAATGAAAGCAATAATGATAATGATGATGATGATGATGATGATGATGATTGATGATGATGATGATGGATGATAATGATGATGATGATGATGATGATGATGATGATGCTGATGGATGATAATAAGAGAGATGATGATGATGATGATGATGATGATGATGATAGCACCAACATCAAGAAACACTATGACCAAAAAAATTATAACAAATTTGAGTATGATGATGATGACAGTCATGATGATAATGATGATGATGATATGATGATGGTGACGGTGTGGATGACGATGACGATGATGATGACGATGATGATGATGTTGATGAGGACGACGAGACATGACAACAATGAATGAAGATGATAATGATGATGATGATGATTTTTTGACGTGATGGATGGATGATGGTGTATGATGCTGTGATTGATGCGTTACGATGACAATGACGACAACGACGATGTGAATGATAACGATGATGAATGTGATGAAGATGAGATGAAGATGATGATGATGTTGTGCCATTGGTAGTGGCGAATCAGAAACAGACAACTGATGACAGTTGCAGCACGACAGACGCAGCAGGCAGTAAGCTGATGGAGGCAATGGAGAACAAGCGAAGACACAGGCACGGAAGAAAAATTAAAAGTCCTCACACTCTGGAAGCGCTGCTTGAATTGTCATCTGATCATTAATGCCAAGTCCAGTGACATGCTCCACATACGTCACCAGGCTATGGCTGCTATATGATTATGTGTCCTTGCATTTAGCATGATTCTGTGGTCTGGGGTGCAGCCTCACTGGCACTCCATGAGCATCTGTGATCGCAAGCTGCGATCATTTCAGGTGATACTGACATTCTCGGACATTTTATTCATGCTTCTTGGAATCTGTTCTAACTTTCTCATTTATGTGTTGGTATGGTGGGTTGACGTGAAGAGCAGAAATGTGCTTGAGAAAGTGGTGAACGTGGGAGGAAAAAATCGTTGGTAAGAGACAAAAAAAAGTCTGAGTGAGCTATACAGGTGCCGTGTTGTTTATAAAGCGAAGAAGATTACGTGTGACCAGACCACACGTTCTTGCAAATCAGTATGACCTTCTTCAGTCAGGACGAAGATATCGATCGGTTAAATGCAGAAGTGTCAGATTTAAACAAAGTTTTATTCCCCTGTCCATTGATTTCATGAACCGAGAGATGTTAATTGAAATCCAAATTCTCTATATCAATGTATGTCATATGTGAGGAAATGGGTAATGTGGCTAAATTATTGTTTATTTGCTGTGAATGTGTGTGACCACAAATTAATTTCTCAAAATTGAGATAATGAAGTTGACTTGACTTGACTTGACTTGACTTGACTTGTGGAGATGTTTCTCTTCGGGAGAAACAGTTACAAGTTTCCAGAATGAAGCGTCTTTCTGTAAGGGTTAATCGATTTCACTGTGTTCAAGCAGGGATCAGTTTATATGTTGTCCTCTTGTTCACTTTCTCTCTTCGTTAGGTCTCTTGAAGCACACACACACACACACACACGCAACTGTGACACACAACACATGGCATAGACTCACAAATCCAGAGAGAGACAGAGAAACAGAGATAAAATGAAAATGGTTTATTCAGATATATAGGCTATAGCCCCAAACATGTAGAGGTGTGTGTCATATTCAAACAATTCACAAGAAGAAAAAATGCATTATATGGCATCATAATCAACCATCAAAAGTCAAACCGTGCTAAGAACACATACAATCTCTAATCTTAAAGGCTTGATAAAGAAAATGACTGAAACTTTTACTATATTTTCATTGGCTGGAGCTGCTTATGATACTCTTTTTTCAGGAATACACTTTTCTCTAATATTCTGAATAGCTGGACACACTAAAACAAACCATATTTCGTCTTCTTTTGATTTTCTACACGGTGGACATACTAAATCATGATCAGTGTGAGCTCTGTGTCTTAGGTAATGAACCCTTATTTCTGATACTACTATACTTCCGAATCGGAACTTGGATGTGATCTACTTCAAAGAACAACTAAACTGTTGGGTTACATATGGCTGAACAGAATATTCCTTCAACGAGTACATTTCAAATCTGTCATTGGTTTGGATGGATATGGTGTTGCCAATTCTGCCACAATCAACCAGTCTTTGTCTGAAGCTACGTATAAACATTTGAACACTTCCTACTCCCTGATTAACCCAAACATGACCGTAACCAAATTTAAATAAGCGTATCTTCACACTGGTTGCCCAATTACGTTTACCTTTAGCATCAAGATGCAACAGTGTCAAATATGCTTTGCATGGCAGTCGGTTCAGTTCCATGCTGATTAACCTTAACCAATACTTTACACATTGAAGAACAGAATTGACTGTAATCGGGTATCTGTTGGTTTCACCATAAACTATGTCATTTGGTGTACGTCTGTCTTCACCAAGAAAACTTTCAAAGCACACAAATCAACCTTTTCACATTGTCAGCAGCTTTTTCCAAACCCCAAAGTTCTGCCCCATACTGATGAATTGGCTGTACTATGACATAAAAAAAAAAATAGGAGTATTTCCAAGGAATCATTTTTAAGCAGACACAATTTTTCCATGACACTTAACAAAAACTTTCCGCGATTTGCTAAATCTCTACATGCACTGTAAAGCTCAATTTGTCGAAATATATATGCCTAGATACTTATAGATATTTACAACAGGCACTGTAACTCCATTATAGGTCCACCGTTCTTAGCTGCTAAATATCCTACCTTTCTGGAAAACAATTATTTTTCTTTATCTATGTTAACATGCAGAGTTCAGACTGAAAGCTACATTCTACAAACTGTTTAGCTGGTTCTGTAGCCCAATGATAGTTTCAGATATTAAAATGACATCATCAGCCAACAGTCAGATAAACAATTCAAAAGCAAGAGAGACACAGAGACAGAGACAGAGAGAGAGAAAGAGAGAGAAGAGACAGAAAGAAATACAAAGACAGAGAGAGAGGCGAGGGGATAAAGATAGCAAGTATTTGAAAAACCAAAAACAAACAAAACAAAACCCGGCTGTGCAAAATAACATTCATCATCAGCAATGCTTATTACTAAACATTACACAATCGGACAGAATAGTTTCTTTACAGCCTAGCTAGTCACACAGGATTCTGTCAGGGCTTTGGTCATCATGTACAGACCAAAAAAAGTCCCCGCACTGAAAAACTGCAACAGGACACATATATCATGAATTACTATCTACACTTAAGACATTTAATAACTGAACTACCGAAGTCCTTAAGCAAAAAAACAAACAAACAACAAAAATAAAACTTACCCTAAAAAGAAAAAAAGCCATATGAAACAGATCTGACACAGATGAATTACAGCTAGTATCCATTCTACACATTATTTGCAACTGGATTTCCTGCTTGAATACAAAGAAAAAAGCTGCCATCTTATGAACTGTAAAATCGTAACAGTCTTAGACAAAAACAAGTCTTTAGATCAGAAACGCAAAAAAACTAAAAAAACAGATGACAATACAGGAAGATAAACATGCAGCAACAACAACAAAAAAGAAAGAAAAATGAAAAGGCTGCCAGACAGGCAGGCAGACCAGGGGAAATTTCCAGACAGTAACAATACTTTAATGAACTGATTGAGCTAAAAATCCACCAGCAACCCCATATGGGCTCTGGAATCAACAACAACAACATCAACAACAAAGAGTATGCTGTGATACAAAAGATGTCAAAATCAAAATACAGTACAGTTCAACCTCTACAATCAAAAACATCATACATCATGAGCCTCACACGGCAAAATCGGTAAATATCAAAACAAGGTATAACCTTTGATGAAAAAAAAACGTACATGCCCCTAACTCTGCTGCCTACAGAACACGCAGGTGACCAGACACAAATGAAGACATTCTTGGTAGGTGGTGAACTTGCTCAAAACATGTTTTAGCAGCAGTGTAATTTTGGGGGTGGAAGCACGTAATTTAGGGGGTTATAACTTCTTACCAAGTTGGTACTCAAAAAGTGGTGAAGCATCATTTGTGACATTTGAAAACACTTGTGACCTTTGCAAACATTTGTGACCTTTGTTTCAACTTTGGGGCCGTTTCCTGAATCTAGTTCATGATCGATTTTTTTTTGCTTTGCAGAGAACATGAATGTTTATTGTTATTGTTCATTTTTCATCAAAACTGTGCAGAGTCAGCTGTACATGTATAAAATGAGGGAAAAGTACCAAATTAAAGATGCATGCCCTGTGTAAGCCATGCTCCGGATCATGAACATTTAATTTCATTAATTTCATGGATGGTAGTGGTGTGTGTGTGTGTTTTTGTGTGGTTATGATATGAACAGAAATCTGAAGTCTTCAGTCTGTTACGATTATGCTCTAGCCAACAAAACGCAGGACTGTCATCATGCCGATGCAAAGGGTTACAGATTCAGTTGTATCAAAGGAGGTGTCACTGCCTGCGGACTGGTCCATATACGCTACACCACATCTGCTAATTTCAATACCATATCACACTATTAACAGCTATGGGAGAAATGAATGATGACTTAAGATGAGAGAACTTAAGATAGGCGTCTCAGGACATGGCATGGCAGATGTCTGACTGGAGTGCTGGCTATCACGCTGGTCAGCGGCCATGGGTCCCTGCCTTACAAACTCTCTGTCATTGTACATGTGTATTTGCATGAGTGTGCATGTATTATGTATATGTGCGTGCATGGGTGGTTGGGAACAGGCCATGTGTGTGTGTGTGTGTGTGTGTGTGTGTGTGTGTGTGTGTGTGTGTGCGTGCGCAAGCATATACATGCGTATGTGTGTGTGTGTGATCTGTTTGCTTGTGTGAACACGCTCCTGCATGCATGCAATTGCATGTGTGTTTACATATATGTATGTATGTATGTGTGCCTGTGTATATGGATGTGTGTGTGTGTGCGCTCATGTGAGTGTGTATGTGTGCGAGTGTGTGTGTGTGTGTGTGTGTGTGTGTGTGTGTGTGTGTGTGTGTGTGTGTGTGTGTGCGCACGCGTCTGTATGTGTGTGTGTACACATGCTTGAAAGCTTGTGTGTGTGTGTGTGTGTGTGTGTGTGTGTGTGTGTGTGTGTGTGTGTGTGTGCATGCGCTTATGTGTGTGTGTGTGTGCATGGCAACAAGCGTGTGTGCATGTTTCTCTGTGTGTGTGTGTGTGTGTGTGTGTGTGTGTGTGTGTGTGTGTGTGGTGTGTGTGTGTGCACCTTTGATTATTGTGGAAAACTTAACGTCAAGAAGCAAAACACAATAAATGCCAAAGTGATAAACCAATGAGGAAAACAGTTAATGACCAGTGTAACTAGTTACACAGGAAAACAGTTAAGGACAGTGTAACTAGTTACACAGGAAAACAGTTAACGACAGTGTAACTAGTTACACAGGAAAACAGTTAATGACAGTGTAACTAGTTACACTGCTGACATCCCCAATGAAGAAAACAGTTAACGACAGTGTAACTAGTTACACAGGAAAACAGTTAACGACAGTGTAACTAGTTACACAGGAAAACAGTTAATGACAGTGTAACTAGTTACACAGGAAAACAGTTAACGACAGTGTAACTAGTTACACTGCTGACACCCCCACCGCTGTGCTTCCCTTTCCAGTTGTCACTCCCAGGTTTGAACATTAAACCCAAAAAGAAAAAAAGCCCTCATTTCAAAACACACACACACACACACACACACACACGCCTTTAAAATGGCACAAGTGGGGTGATGGCAAAACAGGGCGAAATGTCGCAAACTATGAGGCGGCACTTCGGGTGGCTCTCTGAGCCATACTATGGAGTGTATCCACCCCCAAGTCAGCATGAGTTTGTAAAAGACAAACAATGAGGTGGTCAGGGCATCACAAATTTGTAAAAGGCAAACAGTTAGATGATAGGGGAAGTGGCATCTGACCAGAATGGGGCGATAGAGTGGAAATGTGTGTGTGTGTGAATTTGGACGATGCTGGCAAAACTGAGGTGAGTGAGATTTTGAATGCAGCACCTCAATACTGCATTCTTGAACATCATTCAACATGTAAGAAAAGTTAGGCGACACAATTTCGCCCCATTTTTCAAATCGCCCCTTTTTATCGAGACATGGATTACTGATCGCTTCACTGTTTACCTTTTACACACACACACTGTCACAAACAAAAAGACGTCATTCGTACTGTACGAAATTTATAATCTATTTTGACGCACTGCGGATGTGCCGAAATAGTGCATAGCGCCGGAGTATTGAAACATATCATTTCACTTTTAAAAATGCATGAGAACTCATATGGTATGTTTTACGTGGCCATGATCTGTCCATTCAAATTATTATGATTCTTATATATATACAAACAAATTGTTTCAGCGCCGTATCAGTCAAGGGTGTATGAATTGGAAGAAGAAACAAAAAACAACGGTTTAAACTATTTTCTGTATGGAGGCTGCGAGTTGCATTCCACTCCACATTTTAGCTTACATTCTGTGCCCCTGGTTTGTTTGTGGTCTGGCACTTTGTATTTTATTATATTAGTACCACCCACAACAACCAGGAGGGCATATTTGTATGTAGTGTTGCCAATGCAAGTGGAGACTGGACATCTGGTCGGGCGCCGCAGGGCGTTATTTTCCTTCTACATTCTCCAAGGTTGCTACGTCTTCTATGTTCGTATTTCTGCACTGACTGTTTCCCCTACTTAGTCTTCTTTATCTGCGACCTCTTCATTACCGTCGCACAACGTATTCCTGGACTTCGTTGTTCATCTGCTTGAAAAGAAGAAAAAAAAAAATCATAACCAGTGGACAGAAATATTACTGGGAGAAATTTTATCGTAAAAAATATTCGACGTGTGTTATTTGTTCTTTGTGCATCAAAACGAAGATGTGCTTCATCTCACCAAAACAAGGATTTTCGATGCTGCGTTGATCAGTCCTGAAGAGTATTCACTGTGAAGAGCTGCGTTTATTTTTTTTTTCAATGCTGTGTTATGAGTTGTATACACGGACGGTACAGAGCAACATTCTCCAGAGCACTGTGTCATCCTTCGCCATCTCACGGTAGTCAACCCATCATCCTTCGCCATCTCATCGGTCGCCATCAATTTAGGGAAACGTTGTCGAGGGTGTGGACAGCTGTTTTCCGCGGAGACTGAGCTGTAGTCATTTGGAGATCTCCGCCATTTTCGATAAGTAGATTTATGTTTGTCTTGTCCTGTGCCCCCGTTAGTTTGTATACCATCACGTGTTGTTAATAAACGTTTGTTGAATTGTAAAGTTTCGTCTGCCTTTTGGTGGTGGATGGGATATATAGCTGGTGGGTGAAAGCGCTGGAGTCAAGAGTTCAATTTAACATTTAAGAAGTCACATATATGTTACCCTAGACAACTCCTCTCCTTTAGAGGTATGTGACACACACACACACACACACACACACACACACAAAGAATACAAACAGAAGTTCAAGGACAGTTAAGAAAAAAAAAAAAAAGAGGCAAGGCCAGTAAAAAAAAAAAAAAAAAGCCAAGGGGCAGTAAATAAAAAGCCAAGGGCAGTAAAATAAAATGTCAAGGCAGTAAACAAAAAGCCAAGACAGTAAACAACAAGAAAACAAAACCAAAAGCAACCAACAAAAAGGCAAGCAAGACTTATAAACAACAAGGTAGGATAAAAGGCAAGGGTGAGTAAGTGTGGGGGCAGTGGGGGGGGGGGGGGGGGGGGAAGTAGTGGGGAAGGGGGACAGGGAGGACACATGGCAGACTACCAACATAATATGAGAAAGGAAGTGCTCCGAGTTGTCATTTCAACTTGGTGATTAAGTATGGCAAGCAGCATTCGTTTGGAGTTATGGCCCTGTATTTACTTCACTATAGGAGAATGAGCTCCCCTACTTCTTTGCTGTTTACTGTCCCCTGCCTCATTTCAGATTTTTTTCTTTTTTTTTTTAAAGTTCTTTATAATCATGATAAAATTCAGTAATGACTCTGAATCTTTTTATAAAACCATGCAGAACTGCAAAATTCAGGGTCTAAACTACAATTTACATACAGAGAAATGTCAGCTTGGCCACTAAAAAAAAGTTGTATGATAATAATGTTTATAAGAAATTTTAAAATGATATGACATTTGCAAACAAAAGCGGACACAGTCTAAAAACGCTGCACAAGCATTACCCCCACATTACTCTGACACTGAAATACAGAAACACTGACCACTGACTGTATCCTACCTCACTGCCAATAAATGATGGCAAGTCATGCCCTGTTGCACTTTTCCTCACGATCATCTTGAAAGTAAAAATTTCACTACACTATACTTTCAACCCAGTTCTATGGCAAGAAAACACATATACTGGATGTGAACAAAAACGCTGTACAAAAATCAAGGGATATAACCAAGCATTCCTTCTGACATACAAAAAATGCTAATATGCCTGTACATGCTAAACAAGAAAGAGATCACTGTGATCCCAAGTGTCATTTGGGGTAAGGTACACAGACTGCCGTTTTTACTCTGAGTCAGACTCGGGGTAAGGCAGAGAGGGAGTTAAACGAGTCACATTTCGACAGGAATTGATGACAAAAAGGTGCCTCATGAGCAAGCGCTTTCATCCCTTTGCTCCTTCAGCAGAAACCCTTACTCCACAGACCACAGTCCAGAAATGCTCGCCCTACTCAAAGGGAAGCCCAAGAGATTCCAGCACTGTCTGGATAGTGTTTTCGATCTGATCCACGTCTCCAATGTTGTAAGCACCTGCCAGGTACACAAGAAGCCGATGAACATTTCGATGAAAACCTTGTCCCACCGTCCTGCTCCTTCTGCTCTTTTTTTCACCAACAGCTCGGCTTTCTTCTCCCCTGTTAGAGGCTGACGATTTTTGTCATCTTGCTTGGCCATGGAAGGTGTTAATGTAGTAACACTGGACCCATGACTGCTGTCCTGGACAAATGATGCTTTAGCAACACACTTGGCAAGGTCAGATGCTTTCTGTTTGATGATATCACTCAGGGACTTTTTCTTCTTTGCTGTCGCAGGCATCGGAGCTGTATCTCCCACATTTTGCGCTGTCATCACAGCTGGCCCTTGAAGCTTTGATGTGGGGGCTCCATGATTCCAGGCAGGGTAGGGTGTTGAGCCAACACTTCCTTGATTAGCGACTGGTTCAAAAACGGTGGGCTTTTGTTCTGAGGTCGGACTGGAGCTGAAATGACGGTTTTCTTTGTAGGGCCTGGAATCTCCCTCTGCAAGTCTGCAGTGGAACTGCCTGGTCTATCGGTGCCGGTAAGAATCAAAAATGTCCTGAGCTTTGCTTTTGTGTCTTGGTTAGGTTCTGGCCCTCAGGCTGGATTGGTCTCACAGGGTTTGCTATGGTCCAGCCTCTATCTTGAAGAATGGGTGGCAGTCGTGGCTTTATACTCACTGGGATTACCCCAGCAGTAACTTGACCAGGAGCAGCTTTAACAGCAGCTTGGCCAGGATCAGCTTTAACATTAGCCTGGCCAGGATCAGCTTTAACATTAGCCTGGCCAAAATCAGCTTTAACATTAGCCTGGCCAGGGGCAACAGCAGCTTGGCCAGGAGCAGCTTTAACAACAGCTTGGCCAGGATCAGCTTTAACAGTAGCATGGCCAGGATCAGCTTTAACAGCAGCTTGGCCAGGAGCAGCTTTAACAGTAGCATGGCCAGGATCAGCTTTAACAGTAGCTTGGCCAGGAGCAGCTTTAACAGTAGCATGGCCAGGAGCAACAGTAGTAGTTGGCCAGGAGCAACGGTAGCTTGGCCAGGAGCAGCAACTTTAACAGTAGCTTGGCCAGGAGCAACAGTAGTTTGGCCAGGAGCCACAAGACCACCTGGTGCATGGAATGAAGCAGGTGGCTCAGTGCGAGGACACTTTCCAGCTGGTTGCTTGCCAGTTTCCGTGGACTTCCTTTTTCCCTTGGACGTAGTGCTGGGCCTGAAACCAGCATGGTCAGACTCATCAGTCACTCATTCAGAACCCACTGGAGACTTGGTCAGGACTCTGGTGGGTGATGGCTAACAGTCAGTCAGTCAGAACCCCCTGGAGACTGGTCAGGACTCTGGTGGGTGATGGCTATCAGTCAGTCAGAACCCACCGGAGACTGGTCGGGACTCTGGTGGATGATGGCTAACAGTCACTCAGTCAGAACCCACCGGAGACTGGTCGGGACTCTGGTGGATGATGGCTAACAGTCAGTCAGTCAGAACCCATCGGAGACTGGTCAGGACTCTGATGGGTGATGGCTAACAGTCAGTCAGTCAGAACCCACCGGAGACTGGTCAGGACTCTGGTGGGTGATGGCTATCAGTCAGTCAGAAACCCCTGGAGACTGGTCAGGACTCTGGTGGGTGATGGCTATCAGTCAGTCAGTGGTGGGTGATGGCTAGCAGTCACTCAGTCAGAACCCCCTGGAGACTAGTCAGGACTCTGGTGGATGATGGCTGACAGTCACTCAGTCAGAACCCCCTGGAGACTAGTCAGGACTCTGGTGGATGATGGCTAACAGTCACTCAGTCAGAACCCACCGGAGACTAGTCAGGACTCTGGTGGATGATGGCTAACAGTCACTCAGTCAGAACCCACTGGAGACTTGGTCAGGACTCTGATGGGTGATGGATGACAGTCACTCAGTCAGAACCCACTGGAGACTTGTCAGGACTCTGATGGGTGATGGATGACCGTCATTTTCTTCTCAACACAATAACACAATATAGCTACAAGCAAACTACATACACAGAGGCTCTTGCTCTCACTTTTCCCTCTCTCCTGTTTTTCCCTGGGTCTTTATTTTGTGTGTCTTTGTGCTACATGCTCTGATGGTGCCTTATGGTGGGTGCATGTGAGCCCTTCTGAATCTCTGTGTGTGTGTGTGTGTGTGTGTGTGTGTGTGTGTGTGTGTGTGTGTGTGTGTGGTGTGTGTGTGTGTGTGTGTGTGTGTGTGTGTGTGTGTGTGTGTGTGTGTGTGTGTGTGTGTGTGTGTGTGTGTATGTGTGTGTGTGTGTGTGTGTGTGTGTGTGTGTGTGTGTGTGTGTGTGTGTGTGTGTATGTGTGTGTGTGTGTGTGTGTGTGTGTGTGTGTGTATGTGTGTGTGTGTGTGTGTGTGTGTGTGTATGTGTATGTGTGTGTGTGTATGTGTGTGTGTGTGTGTGTGTGTGTGTGTGGTGTGTGTGTGTGTGTGTATGTGTATGTGTGTGTGTGTGTGTGTGTGTGTATGTGTGTGTGTGTGTATGTGTGTGTGTGTGTGTGTGTGTATGTGTGTGTGTGTGTGTGTGTGTGTGTGTATGTGTGTGTGTGTGTGTGTGTGTGTGTGTGTGTGTGTGTGTGTGTGTGTGTGTATGTGTGTGTGTATGTGTGTGTGTGTGTGTGTGTGTGTGTGTGTATGTGTGTGTGTGTGTGTGTGTGTGTGTATGTGTGTGTGTGTGTGTGTGTACTTACAGATCCTCTTCCTGACTGTGATCTTCTTCTTTGTCTTCACAGCGACTGCAAGAGTTCAGCAAAAAAAAAAAAAAAAAATGAAACCATCAGAAAGATCACAAAATACATCAAACAATAAACAAAGGAACTTATGATTTTAATCATGTATTGGAGGTTCTCTGACACCAGTTACTATCATTTCCACACTGTTTTCAAAACTCAGAGTCAATGAAAAAATTGTTACATGAAGATCACTTTCATCCTTCTCTTTCTCACTGATCAGCAATTGAAAAAAAAAGGCTCAAATTCTGCCGTACTCTCATGGTGACCTCAAGTGTCGATAGGAGGGGTTTCGATCTCCTCTCCATGTCTGTGCCCTTGGTGAGACTCTGATCGGGTCATCGGTATCAAGAAATCCATGGGAGCCACCGCTGGACAGACATGGTGGTGCCCACTGGAGGGAGAGCTCACTCACACTGGCTCCATGATGGAGCAATCGAAACAGGCAGCACTGAACACCATTGAAGTGACTCAGCAGCGGTGCAGTGTCTTCTCCGGTGAGTTGCCTTTTGACGACCTGGCACTGACTGCTCCCTGCAGACTGCTGGTGCCGGGGCCGTGGAGGGACATACCAGGTTAGGGACCAAGGAGATGAAATAAACAGCATGGGTGCAAAAGCCTCTGGGTAGCGTGGAAGATGAGACAGAAAAAAGTTTTATGATACACTTTTCTTTTTTTTGAGACAGAAATAAAAAGTTTTATGATACACTTTTCTTTTTTTGAGACAGAAATAATAAGTTTTATGATACACTTTTCTTTTTTTGAGACAGAAAAAAAACAAGTTTTATGATACACTTTTCTTTTTTTTGAGACAGAAATAACAAGTTCTATGATACACTTTCTTTTTTTTGAGACAGAAAAAACAAATTCTATGATATACTTTTCTTCTTTTTTTCTCTTGCTGTCCCAACTTCTGTGCCAGCTCACAGCCAGTGCACCCACGCTGCTCATTCCAACACCTTGTCCACAGCCACAGCCCAGTCAGTCCCACCGCAGCCCTTGCACCAGCAATCCACAGGGAGCAGTCAAAGTCAAGTCGTCAAAAGGCAACCCACCAAGAAGACACTGCACTGCTGCCGAGTCACTTTGGTGGTGTTCAGTCGCACCTGTTCTGATCTAACACAAGCAGGACACCTCCTACTAAGCCCCCTACTGACAACAATAATTGCTTTGTCGCGGAGCCGGCGTGAGTGAGCTCTCCCTCCGGAGGGCGCCACCACATCCGTCTAACAACAGCCCCCATGGACTGGCCAATACCGGTGACCCCAACGGAACCGAACCAAGGCCACAGACATGGAGAGGACATCAAAAACTGGTCACCATGACAGCAGGGCATGAAGGGCCACAGAATCTGAGACCTTTTTTCAATGCTGATCGATGAGAATGAGGATGCTAGAGAAGATGCTACAGATTTTCATTCCGGTCTGAAACTGCATGACAGGGCTGTACTCTACGCTTCTTTCATAGTACAACCTTGCCTCAAACCAGGCCTGAGAGATACAGGCACCTGCAGTGTTGATCAGGAAATTTAAGCAACACTCTCAGAGAGGCATCCATTAAGAGGATGAAACTCGACCACTTGGTCCCAGTCTTCCCAACTGAGCCCGTAACAAACTCAACTCTGGGCAGGAGCTGGGGCAGAAAAATCCCAAGACACTGATGGGAATCGAACCCGCGACCTCCCAGCCAGGTGTCCGTGACATTAACCACTTCGCCAAGGTGGCTGATCATGATATATGTTTTTAATCTGACTAAATGAAACACTTCAAACAAAAGGGGTTAAAAATAAGACTCCATTTAAACCTCTCTCTTTCACCAAATACACAATGAATTAATGGTAACAAAAAAAAAAAAAAAAAAACAAAAAAACCCTTTTTGCATCTCTTGATATTGTAGTCTACCCACCTTTGACAGTTTCTGTATTAGGATGCTTTTCTGTGAGTTCAGTTGAACTGTATTCACATTCTTTGATTCACAGACTTCTTGTCATTCCAACACGTTACTTTGATCCTAATAAGGCCTGTGTGGGCAGGTGAGGTGAGGAAAGGTAAGGTGGCTCACAGCTCAGCAAGGGACAATTCAGGGCTTTCACCGCGATGCCAGTGGGCCATAAACAACATGAACTGAAAACATTGCTTCTGATCCTGCTAATGACCCATACTTTCCATCCACCATTATGAACAGGGACCTGAGCAACTGTTAAGCAAATGAAAACAGGTACAACATGAACTGAAAACATTGCTTCTGATCCTGCTAATGAGCCATACTTTCCGTCCACCTTTATGCCCTGGGACCCAAGTACTGTTAAGTAAATGAAAACAGGTACAACATGAACTGAAAACATTTCTTCTGATCCTGCTAATATGACAATACTTTCCATCCACCTTAATGCCTTGGGACCCAAGCAACTGTTGAGTAAATGAAAACAGTGACAACACCACTGTGTACAAATACTCCAGGCAATTCTGTCTTAACAGAACTTGACGACAACAGATTCAACAGTCCTGCTACCTGCACTGCAGACCATGCATTTGAAGAGGATTTCACCTGGCAATTCGACAGACACTGACCCGCTCTTTCACCCTACCCCCAGTGTCAGTCCCTCAATCAGAAGCTGGCTGGTTTCCTGCGCTGTGCCACTGGGGCATGGAGTCAGGCTGCAGTGTTTACAGCTTCTTCCACCAGCCAGAGACTCAAATGTTCTCTCAGGCAGATTTTGGTTGTGAAGAGAGAACTGCCAGTTCCACTGTGCCAAGACTGTGGGGTTATTGGAAGGGCACTTGGATGGCCTATTCCTCTTCACGTGTCACCGTCATCTTGCATTCACCGGCATTGGCATTGTCACTCAAAATGAATGTTTTTTTCTAGTACAGAGTTTGGATGCTGCTCTAACACAGGTCACTGAACTGTCCACAGAGCATTCTACACTGTGTGTACACTTTTCAGGCAAGACATCACACACCACCAAACCCTTCGAGTGGTATAAAATGTAATTTTTTTTTTTAAGTTTCATTCAGCTCTGAAAAGCCCTTGACAGCCCAATCTTCACTAGCTGCATCTGAATCCACTGTTTTTGGGAGGTGCTCAAAAAAAACATGAACAAAATCCCAATCTGTGATCCCTTGTGATTTTCACACATGTCTAAACCTTCTTTCTCTGAAAACAAGCAACCCTCTCTCTCTCTTTTCTCCCTCCATCTTCAGAAAACGTAACTCTCTCGCAGTCCTCTCCTCATTTTCAGATCAGCACAGGAGTTCTGTTCAACTCTGCTACATGAAAGATCCTAAGTTTCACTTCCTTCACCTGCTGCAGTGTTTGGACATTTCTTTAAACCACTTCCTCTACACACAGCATATTCTGCTTGTCCCTTACCACACTTGGAAGCTCTGACTAGAGTCTGTCGTTTGTGACACACACACATGGGTTACTCCTACACTGCTACCAGATCAACATGAATATGATCGGTTTATTTGTAACGTCATAGCATTTCAAATGCTGTTCCTTAAGTCCAAGTCCAGCCTTGAAAGAGCCTTATGTGGTCAACTGGATATCATAAAACTGAACATAAAAATACAGACCACTGCATATGGCATTTCCTACCTGTCATTCAAAACAAATGATTGTCACGTCATTCCCTTCCTCTGCATACACAGAGTATTCAGGCTTGATTTTCTTTTGTCAGAAATGTGTTAGGAATGTGTGCTGCAAACAAACTGTTAATGGCAGTACAAATGAAACAACTTCTACATCAGTCCTTGCAATACTGTGCCCAGGTATTTTGCATGGAACATTACAGCTACGCTGCACATGGGTATTTTGTCTAATTCTTTGATAACTGGAGCATACAGGGCTCAATTCCATTCAAATCCCATCACTCAAACATTTACAGGTCTACACTAGCCCCAGACTAACCTAAATTCTTGTGTACATACTTATTACTTACTTATTCATTTATCAATCCATTCCTTTTTATTTACTTACTTATTCATTTATCAATCCATTCCTTTTTCTTCATCCAGTTAAATCTGTTTCAAAATATTTTTTTTCTTCCTTGACTGATTCACTGATTAATCCATTCTACTAAGTCTCACTCACTCACTCACTCAGGCCCATAACCACAGAAGTAGTCATTGGGGAAACCTGAGGACCGCAGACACAACCTCCCCTCTCTCCATCTCTCCCTGTCAGCAGCCGTCGCCAGCAGCACACATGCACTACTAAGTCTACGATATAATATTAATTGTGGTTGTAATACTATTAGCATTATCTTCCTCACCCATCCCTTTCATATTGAACTGTCCTTTCCTGTACCACCAGAGATCACTGAGATCATATAAATGGATGGTACAGGTTTGTGAATTAACAATTTCTCCAGTTACGAACGGATCTTACTCAAAACACACACAATACACTTTAACTTTCGTTTGTTTTCCTGGCACCAGCTACTGGATAGGCACACACTGCATGAGTCAACAGCCTGGCGACTGATGACTGCACTCAGCCATGACGACAGGCAAGGTGCAGACTTACTTTCTGGAGAGATCAGGGTTGAGATAGCAGAACCACTTTTTGGGAAGCACATCAGACGGGAAATCTTTCGGCAGACGCCGCCATTTCTTGCACTGATTGCACTGAACCCAGGACTTGGTCTGTTCAGGGTTGTCCCTGCAATAACAGCAAACATCAGACACACAGACCACAGATAGCAAACATCAGACACACAGACCACAGATAGCAAACATCAGACACAGACCACAGACAGCAAACATCAGACACACAGACCACAGACAGCAAACATCAGACACACAGACCACAGATAGCAAACATCAGACACACAGACCACAGATAGCAAACATCAGACACGAAGACCACAGATAGCAAACATCAGACAGACAGACCACGGATAGCAAACATCAGACAGACCACAAATAGCAAACATCAGACACACAGACCACAGATAGCAACATCAGACACACAGACCACAGATAGCAAACATCAAACACACAGACCACGGATAGCAAACATCAGACAGACCACGGATAGCAAACATCAGACAGACCATGGACCATCAGTACAACTTCCAGACGGAACTGGATATTTCTCAGCCACAAAGCTGACAATGGAACCTAGTACTGTTGCTTCGTCGTGGCAATTTCACATTCTTATTGCTTCACACATACTGGGGGGAGGGGGGAGGGGTCAGCAGAGTGGAGGAAGGGATGGGGGAGGAAATGAGGGAGACAGAATGGACAAGGTTTCAAACTTCAAGGTCAACACCCCCACAACTATTAATAATTACACCCATTTCCAAACACCACCATAAGCTCAGCAACCCCTTTCTCCTCAAAGCTGTGGTCACTGTGCCCTCATTCCCCCATGCTATGTTCATTGCTTCCGTTTCCTCTCCTGATCTTCACTGAACCCCTCCCTCCCCTTGGCTTCAAAGTGTGGAGCAGGATTGCTCCCAGCTGGTTTGTTCGGCTGATGAGGACAGTGCTTCTCTGGGTCCTACCTGCACCTTCGGGTGTATCTTCTTTTTTTTTTAATCTCCGACACCCTCCCTCTTGCAAGCAATGTTCACTGCATTCCCTCCCTCCCCAGGGTGGGTTTACTGCACCCCTTCCCTCCCCCTGGCTACACCCCTTGCTGCGTCCCAACCCCCCTCAGGCTATGTTTACTGCACCCCTTCCCTCCCCCTGGCTACATTTGCTGCGTCCCAACCTCCCTCAGGCTATGTTTTACTGCACCCCCTCCCTCCCCCCTGGCTACATCTGCTGCGTCCCAACCCCCCTCAGGCTATGTGTACTGCACCCCCTCCCTCCCCCTGGCTACATCTGCTGCGTCCCCAACCCCCCTCAGGCTATGTTTACTGCACCCCTTCCCTCCCCCTGGCTACATCTGCCCCTGCGTCCCAACCCCCCTCAGGCTATGTTTACTGCACCCCTTGCTGTGTCCCAACCCCCCTCAGGCTATGTTTACTGCACCCCTTGCTGCGTCCCAACCCCCTCAGGCTATGTTTACTGCACCCCTTGCTGCGTCCCAACCCCCTCAGGCTATGTTTTACTGCACCCCTTGCTGCGTCCCCACCCCCTCAGGCTATGTTTACTGCACCCCTTGCTGCGTCCCAACCCCCCTCAGGCTATGTTTACTGCACCCCTTGCTGCGTCCCAACCCCCCTCAGGCTATGTTTACTGCACCCCTTGCTGCGTCCCAACCCCCTCAGGCTATGTTTACTGCACCCCTTGCTGCGTCCCAACCCCCCTCAGGCTATGTTTACTGCACCCCCTTCCCTCCCCCTGGCTACATTTGCTGCGTCCCCAACCCCTCAGGCTATGTTTACTGCACCCCTTCCCTCCCCTGGCTACATTTGCTGCGTCCCAACCCCCTCAGGCTATTTTACTGCACCCCTTCCCTCCCCCTGGCTACATTTGCTGCGTCCCAACCTCCCTCAGGCTATGTTTACTGCACCCCCTCCCTCCCCCTGGCTACATCTGCTGCGTCCCAACCCCCCTCAGGCTATGTGTACTGCACCCCCTCCCTCCCCCTGGCTACATCTGCTGCGTCCCAACCCCCCTCAGGCTATGTTTACTGCACCCCTTCCCTCCCCTGGCTACATCTGCTGCGTCCCAACCCCCCTCAGGCTATGTTTACTGCACCCCTTGCTGCGTCCCAACCCCCTCAGGCTATGTTTACTGCACCCCTTGCTGCGTCCCAACCCCCTCAGGCTATGTTACTGCACCCCTTGCTGCGTCCCAACCCCTCAGGCTATGTTTACTGCACCCCTTGCTGCGTCCCAACCCCCCTCAGGCTATGTTTACTATATCCCCTCCCTCTCCCAGGCTGTGTTTACTATACCCTCCCTCTCCCAGGCTGTGTTTACTATACCCCTCCCTCTCCAGGCTGTGTTTATTATACCCCTCCCTCTGACAGGCTATGTTTACTATACCCCTCCCTCTAACAGGCTATGTTTACTATACCCCTCCCTCTCCCAGGCTATGTTTACTATACCCCTCCCTCTCCCAGGCTGTGTTTACTATACCCCTCCCTGTCCCAGGCTATGTTTATTATACCCCTCCCTCTCCCAGGCTATGTTTATTATACCCCTCCCTCTCCCAGGCTGTGTTTACTATACCCCTCCCTCTCCAGGCTGTGTTTACTATACCCCTCCTCTCCCAGGCTGTGTTTATTATACCCCTCCCTCTAACAGGCTATGTTTACTATACCCCTCCCTCTAACAGGCTATGTTTACTATACCCCTCCCTCTCCCAGGCTATGTTTACTATACCCCTCCCTCTCCCAGGCTGTGTTTTACTATACCCCTCCCTCTCCCAGGCTATGTTTATTATACCCCTCCCTCTCCCAGGCTATGTTTACTATACCCCTCCCTCTCCCAGGCTGTGTTTACTATACTGCTCCCTCTCACAGGCTATGTGTTTACTATACCCCTCCCTCTCCCAGGCTGTGTTTACTATACCCCTCCCTCTCACAGGCTGTGTTTACTATACCCCTCCCTCTCCCAGGCTGTGTTTACTATACTGCTCCCTCTCACAGGCTATGTATATCATACCCCTCCCTCTCCCAGGCTGTGTTTTACTATACTGCTCCCTCTCACAGGCTATGTATATCATACCCCTCCCTCTCACAGGTTGTGTTTACTGTTCCCCTCCCTCTCCCCGGCTATGTGTACTATACCCCTCCCTCTCCCAGGCTATGTTTATCATAGCCCCTCCCTCTCCCAGACTGTGTTTACTTTACCCCTCCATCTCCCAGCTATGTTTACTGCACCCCTTTCCTCCCCTTGGCTACATTTGCTGCGTCCCAACCCCCTCAGGCTATGTTTACTGCACCCCTTCCTCCCCCTGGCTACATCTGCTGCGTCCCAACCCCCCTCAGGCTATGTGTACTGCACCCCCTCCTACCCCCTGGGCTACATCTGCTGCTCCCAACCCCCCTCAGGCTATGTTTACTGCACCCCTTCCCTCCCCCTGGCTACATCTGCTGCGTCCCAACCCCCCTCAGGCTATGTTTACTGGCACCCCCTTCCCTACCCCCTGGCTACATCTGCTGCGTCCCAACCCCCCCTCAGGCTATGTGTACTGCACCCCTTGCTGCCTGGCAACCCCCTGGCTATGTTACTGCACCCTTGCTGCGTCCCAACCCCCCTCCAGGCTATGTGTACTGCACCCCTTGCTGCGTCCCAACCCC
>JADBJO010024042.1:10000-25692 GCA_016801955.1 Conus betulinus | reverse complement strand
CTCTCTCCTTGCGTCCTCGTCCATCGTCTACGTCATCACTCTCTGTCTTCTCTCTCTCTCTTTTCCAAAATATAAAAGCCACGATTTTGAAATTGGGAACAGATTTAATTCATTATCTTGTTCCAACGTACATTGAATTTCATTGGGATCGAATGAACGGTTGTTGATTTACAGACAATTAAACAGAGGATGGGTCGAAATCAAAGTTCGCAAAATCTGTTCAGTTCACAAAATCATTTCAATAGTGGGTGTGGCCACCGCCATTGGCGAGACATTCCACGCAGCGACTCCTCATCGAGTTGACCAGTGTTCTGATGACCCTCTGAGGGATCTCTGCCATTCCAGTTGCAGCATTTGGAAGAGATCCTGGCGGTCTCTGGGAGTGGATGGTTCTCCTTCACACGTCTCCCCAACTCATCCCACATATGCTCGATGGGATTGAGGAGGTCGGGACTATACGCCGGGAAGATCATCCTGTTGATGCCGGCCTGCACAATGAAGTTTTCGGCCACCCGGGCCCTATGTGGCCGAGCATTGTCGTCTTGGAAGACTGCCATGGGTCCTATCCGTTGCATGGTCGGAACAACGAAAGGCGCCAGCCAGGATTTCATCCCCGATAGCGGATGCCTGTGAGGTTTCCATCAATATGGTAGAGTGGTGTCTTGTGGTGGAGGCTGAAGGCACCCCATACCATAACAGATCCTCCCCCAAAGGCCCTGGTCTGGCGAACAGCTGCATCAATAACGTTCACCAACACGCCTCAAACTCTAGTTCGGCCGTCATTGTGTTCAAGACTAAACCGCGACTCATCTGAAAAGAGGACCTGGGACCACTGTTGTTGGTTCCATCTCATCTCACATGACGATGGCAGAAAGCTCGGCGAGCCAGCCTATGGGCTGCTAGCAGTCGTGGTCGAACAGCAGCTGGGCGACGTGATCTGAGGCCGAAGTGGTGAAGACGGTTTCGTATGGCTTGACGGCTGAGGATGGTGTTATTTGCCATACGAAGCTGCCTTTGGATGCTGGTGGAAGTGGTATCCCGGGCCTGCAATAGGGCCTGCCTCTCGATGAAACGATCTTCTCTGGGAGTAGTCTGCCTAGGCCGACCTGACCGTGGCCTCTCTTCAACGCTGTTGGTCGCCCTAAAACGCTGATTCAGTCTAACAATAACTGAATGATGCACACCAAGTCGTCGCGCGCACTTCAGCCTTTGCAATGCCATCTTGTATCCACGCAATCGCCCTGGTTTTTTTGTCAAAGGTGCTAAGTTTTCTTCGTGGTGGCATGGTGAGAAAAGGGCTGACAGTAACCAACCAACCCCGCGCTTAAACAGCCAAAAGAAGGGGCATAAAACTCACTTGAGAGACTGCTCTTGCACGGGAAAAAAGAATTTTTCATTTTACACATCTTGTGTCGCCAGCAAGCTTGATGCAAAACAGGCACAGTTAACGCAACTTTGCACTTTTTATCCCGCGCGGTAACGAGGTCACCAAGACCCCCGTGCGCACTACCAGTTGACACAGGCTGGATTACACACTGCTGTGTGAGATTCCATCATTGGTTGCCGCATAACAAAAAAAAAAAAACAATGTTTTTTGAAGGGATGAATCAACCTCTCTCTCGCTGGGACACAGTTCGAGTAGTCGGACATTAACGAGCTCCGAAGTTTATTGTCTCTACTGACAGTTACCGTCACTCTACAGTCCTGTACTTTAGCCTGTACCTCAGTCAGTCACCATGCCATCAGGACCACTAGCGTTTAGAGCGAGATGTGGATCCTCCGTCCCCGTCTACATCTCTTTCATGGCGAAGCGAGCGAGGAAGAGAGCCGCCATTGCGATCGCCATGCTGACAACACGGTCGAGGACGGACGGTGCAACCCTTGGCCTGCTCCTCACCTTGATGTTTTGGGGTGGACTGCTTCTACGCTGTGGCGATGTGGAGCAGAACCCCGGACCCAGGTCGGACAGCATGAAGCAGACCCGGCTCGGCGGCAGCTCATCATGCAGCACCAGTGTGGACAAGGCTGGCGCTTCTTCGGCGGACAATGGACAGACGACACCCACTTCTCCTCAACAACAGCACCCACAAATGCTGACATCATGGGTATGTTGGACTCTATGAACTGTACATTTAAGGAAATGAACGTTAAATTCACCGACATGGAGAGGAGTGTCAGGACTTGAATGACCAGTTCGCTGCACTGCATCATGGATTGAAGGATCTGAGAGAGGAGGTGGGATCTTTAAAAGAAGAGAATGCTGTGCTAGCAAAAAAGAACACTGATCTCACTACGAGACTTGAACAATTGGAAAGAAAGACGGATGATTTAGAAGGAAGATCAAAACGAAATAACCTTATTTTCTATGGTATCCCGAGAGATCAAAATGAAACTAGCGAACAATGTGGAGGTAAAATACATGATCTATTAACTGATAAGTTAGATTTGACACGGGACATTGAGTTCGATCGGGTGCATAGATTAAATGCCAAACCTGATTCTCCCATCATCGCTCGATGTTCATTTTACAAAGACAAAACGAAAATCTTAAGAGCAAAGAGAAAATTAAAAGGGAGTAATATCTTTGTGGGCGAGGATTTCTCCTCTCATGTTAGAGAAATAAGCGCGTCTCTTTCCCCCCATCTGAAGAAAGCAAGGTCAGAATGCAAAAGAGCGACGATGATCTTTGATCATCTCCTCATTGACGGGACAAAGTATTTCCTCGACGACCAAAGCAGATTAGTTGAATCCAGATAGGGGTGTGGCCGGCCACTTGATGAACAGTTGACCTACACCTGTGTGGCAGAAGGAACTGACAAAAAAACGCTACACCGGTAAAAAAATCGCCTGTCACTTGTGGCAGTGTCAACGGTGAACCGTTTTTTTTTGGGGTCAGAGAGGAGAGTCCGGACAAACTGTGAAAAACACGTGCAAAAAAGTGAACGGCACAGCGTGTACAGATGTAAAGAAACCCTTTTCTTTCCTGTGGAATGTAAATGGCTTAATTTCTAAAAACTAACCCGACTGTGATTTTATGTCGTTTATTTACAAGTTTGATTTCATATGTTTGATTGAAACATTTATGGATGAATGTCGTGCTGATATGTTTGTTGGTTATGAAGTCTTTTGTAAATCTGTTGTTAAATTTTCTAAACAAGGGAGGCGTTCAGGCGGAGTGATTTGTTTATTCAGAAAAGAATTGTCTCCCCTTCGTTAAAATCATCGACGTTAATAATTATTCAAACTTTTGTGTGTTCTTGATCGATAAAAGATTATTTGGAATAGATAAGGATGTTTTGTACTTTTGTTCCTATATACCTCCAGAAGGTTCACCTTTTTATGCCCCATTTTGATGTTGATAATGGAATTAATTTACTTGAAGAATGTCTCGTTGATTTATTGTTACCTAGGGATGTTTATGTGATATTAAATGTGACCTCAATAGCAGAACCTCTAACATTTCACAAGATGTATCTCTGTGAACGATGTTCTTGATGAACATTTCCATAGCCGGCCTCTCAGTATTAATCGACACTCCGAAGACTGTACATTGAATAATTACGGTAAGTTGCTACTAAATATATATCACTGCTGTAGATTTGTGCATTCTCAATGGCGTGTGTAAAGGTGACCTTGAAGGCGCTATACATACATGTCTGAAACTGGTGCCAGTGTTGTCGATTATTTCATATTTTCTAAAGAACTTTTTGCTCTTTTGTATGATTCATGTATGCTTAATGTTTTAGAACGCATAGATTCTGACCATTTACCTGTATCGCTTTCTATTGCTTTTCCTAAAGAAAATATACTGTACATGCCTGTAATAAGATAGAAAAAACATGTTATAGAAAAAAACTAGTCTGGAATGATGAACACGCTAGTTTGTTTAGTAGTACATTATGTAGTGATGGAATTCGTACAAAGATAGATGTTGTTATAACTTTATTAGATGTGGATATAAATTATGCGCTAAACATGTTTAGTGATGGCATGAAAGAAAGTGCAGACTGCATGAGGGTGTATATATATATTAATAGTAACAAAGTACCCTGTGACTGGTGTGATAAAGAATGTGATGCTAGTAAAAGAAAAGCCAGGAGGTTGCTTCGTATTAGTCGTCGCACTTTAAAGACAGAGGATAAAAATGCTTACTCAGTTGCTAGGCGAGAATATAAACATTTATTGAAGAGAAAAGAGAAAGACTTCAACAATTCTTTAGTTCAAAAACTTGTATCATCTATAAACTGTCAAAAGGAATTTTGGGATACTATTCAGAGGATTTCTTTCAAAAGAAAACAGCCCAGGAATAACATCAGTATTGAAACATGGTTTCAACATTTCCAGGCTCTTCTAGAGTCTGATGTTAGTAACGTATGTGTTGACCAAACACTTGATGACAACAATGACAGTTACATGAATCGACCAATTACACAAGACGAAGTAGTATTAGCGTGTAGAAATTTGAAAAATCGCAAGGTGGCTGGCCCTGACGGCATTATTGGTGAATTATTTAAACATGCTTCTGATCAGGTAATGCATTTCTTTCTGAAATTGTTTAATATATTATTTGATAAAGGTATGTTTCCAGAAAACTGGACTGAATCAGTTATTATTTTGCCATTTTTAAAAAGGTGATGCCAATAACCCCAACACAATACAGAGGGATCTCTATTAGTGATATTAGTAGTAAAATCTTTGGGACAATTATTAATAATCGACTGCAAGAATGGGTAGAGGAAAATAATATCACAGGTGATTATCAAGCAGACTTCAAGAAGGGTTACTCAACAATTGATCACATGTTTACATTGCTTGCACTTGTGCAGAAGCAGTTTTCTTACAATAGGAAGTTATACGTAGCTTTTATAGATTTCGAAAAAGCGTTTGACTCCATTAATAGAAATTTCCTCTGGCCCATTTTGACAAAAAATGGTATTAAAGGTAAACTCCATAGATGTATTATAAGTATGTATGATAGAGTAAGAACCAGAGTCCGTTGTGGAGCGAAACTTACTGACTATATTAATTGTTCTAGAGGAGTCAAGAAGGGAGATGCATGCAGCCCTATCTTATTTTCTTTGTTTATTAATGAGTTAGCTCTTGATGTAATCAACAATGGTAAATTATGATGCTTTATTATCGCTCGATGCTTTTGAATTGTTCATCCCTCTGTTGGCCGACGATGTTGTTTTGATGTCCGAAACTGTTATAGGGTTGCAAACACAATTGAAAAGCTTGCAACGTGCCGCTAGATCATTGCAGTTAAAAGTTAACATGGAAAAAAGCAATATCATTGTATTTCGTAAAGGTGGTTATTTAAGTGTAAGGGAAAGGTGGGTATACGATGGTACTCCCATGCCAGTTGTCAATGCATATAAATATTTAGGAATATATTCTCAACACGCTTGAGTTTTGTTGGCGCATGCAAAGACCTTTCGAGTAAAGCGAAAAAAAATGTGTGCTTTGTATCATGAAAATTTACATGTTCTTAATAATTCTTCATTCATGTTATTTATAAAGCTATTTGATTCTCAGGTTCAACCGATTGTACAGTACGGCTCTGAGCTATGGGGGCTCGAAAAAAAAGGCTATCTATTGTGAATCTGTTCAAATATTTGCTCTGAAAAGGTTTCTTGGTGTAGATAGACGGACTCCAAATGATCTAATTTACGGTGAAACTAATCGATTTCCCATTTACATTACTTCTGCTGTCAGATGTATCCGCTACTGGCTGAAACTGTTACAAATGGAAGATTTTAGAATTCCTCGTAAGGCGTACAATATGTTTGTATGACTTAGATGCTAAAGGCAAAAGTAATTGGGTGTCCAAAGTGTGCCTTTGTCTATTTGAATACGGATTTGGATTTGTTTGGCTGAATCAAGGGGTTGGTAATACTAAAGAGTTTTTATGTGTTTTCCGTCAACGGTTGGTTGACTGCAGATGGCAGAAATGGACTGATCATATTCATAACAGTGGCAGATTTGATTTCTACAGGAACTTTTGTGATGTTCATGACTTGAAAACGTACTTAACCTTAGATATGGACAGGCACCTAAAACATGTAACAGCAAAATTCAGGCTAGGAATATCTGCATTGGCCACTCATTATTTTAGATATCGCATATGCAATGATTATGACATGCTTTGTCCTTTATGTAAAAAAATCAATTGAAACAGAATTACACTTCGTCCTGTCCTGTCCAGCTCTCATAAGCATCAGAGAAAAGTTTATTAAGCCTAAATATTACAGACAGCCATCCTTGTTTAAACTGAGCCTACTTTGTTCATCTACTTCTGCAGCAGTTGTTAAGAATTTTTCTTTGTTTTTCTACAAGGCCTTTAAATATAGAGAAATTTTTCACTTCTTGAAATCGCCCTTGAATTATTCTTGTTTCGTTCCGTAATTTGATTTCATGTAACTATTGTACTTGTGTGTTCCCACACCCCTTCATTAGGGCCTTGGCCTGTTATTAATAATCATCAATCTGAATCTGAATCTCTCGTCTGTTGGTGTGTGTGTCTGTGTGTGTGTGTCTGTGTGTGTGTCTGTGTGTCTGTGTGTGCACCAGTGTACGCGAAACGTGGGGGTGTGGGGGGTGTGGGTACATGTGTATGAGTGTGTGTGTGTGTGTGTGTGTGGGGGGGGGGTGATCTGTGGGGGCTTATGTGAGCCTGTTCCCTGAATGTCCAGTATGTGTATGTAGACAGACGTGTAATGTGTTTGTGAGAGCCCGTGTATACGCGTGTTTAGGCCAGACATTTGTAAAAACGAAACACGCAAAATTCATAGCACACACACACACACACACACACACACACACACACACACACACACACACACAATTGCAAAGTTGATCTTCTCACTTTAATGTTTAACAGTTGTATCCAAATAAGGGAAGAACCTGCCTTTTGATATGCCCTGAGTTATTAGATTCCATATTGTTGGAGAAAGACTTCACTAATGCTTGTCTTTTGCACATGACAGGATCTGCTTCAGAGTCTGGCGAAAACGAGACCCCATTTTATAGTAGATGAAGAAACTGAGCGATGAGTTCCCACACAGGAATAAAAGAACGACCCCCCAAAGAGCTATCGTGAGATTGTGATAAAGACCACCAAACTGCAGCTCTGGAACCATGAACATGTCACCTGCACCACAAGAAGAGGAGTTAAGCACACGATGAACAACACTGAGGTTCCAACCACATCCGGGTCACTGCCATCATGCTTTCTGAGCTTCCGGTGGCAAAGGAGGTTTGCTGTCTCCATTTGATTGCTGACAGCAGTTTGGTGGCAGTGATGATGGTGGTGACGACGCTGACGACGAAGAAAATAGAAGGCAAGGCTGTTGCGTAGACAAAGATGTCAATGATGTCTAAGATTTCCTTGTTTTTCATGTAATATCTGTAGGATGGAAAATGGTAAACGGGATTAAAATCTCTCTCTCTCTCTCTCTCTCTCTCTCTCTCTCTCTCTCTCTCTCTCTCTCTCTCTCTCTCTGTCTGTGTGTGTGTGTGTGTGTGTGTGTGTGTGTGTGTGTGTGTGTGTGTGTGTGTGCAAACAAAATAGTGTAGCTCACCAAAACACACACTAGAAGTCTGATCAGAATTCTTCCTCTTTACCATTTCTTTTACCTGATGTACATTACATTTATATACAGAGCTGATCAGATTTTTTAATATGAAAGATACAACAACAAAGCGAAATTAAGAAATGAAAGAAAAAAGAAAGACAGCAAAACCAGTTTTTTTTTTTTTACCTGAACAAACAAAAATTAGAGAAAAAAAACGATATCAACGTACTCAGTGACGTAAACGATGTATGACGTCTTGTTGGTCTGGGGGTCTATGACGCAGGCCTCAGTGTGCTTAGGGCCAACAATGACCAGCATGCCAGTCAGAATGATGACGGAAACGGGGATGATGACGACAGCCAGGGTGCGCGTGCTGAGCATGCGCTGTGCACGCAGTGGACTGACCACACAGAAACAACGTTCAGCCGCTATCACGGTGTTCAGAAAACATGCTGACCCAGGTGAACCCCGTGAACCCTGAAGCAATTTGTGCATAAAAAATAATGAGTTACAGACCTGATTCACAAATGCAATCTACAATGTTTGAATAACAAACGAAAGTCAGCACGCCCCGTCCCGTGTGGACTCTAAGAATTTCTATTTATTTTAAAGCGGTCCATATCTAAGAATTTTTGTTTAAATTGAAGGGGTCCATGTCTGTGAAATTTTTGTTTTGATTAAAAGGGTCCATATCTAGCAATTTTTGTTTAAATTGAAGGGGTCCATATCTAAGAATTTTTGTTTAAATCAAAGGGGTCCATATCTAAGAATTTTTGTTTTTAATCAAAGGGGTCCATATCTAAGAATTTTTGTTTAAATCAAAGGGGTCCATATCTAAGAATTTTTGTTTAAATCAAAGAGGTCCATATCTAAGAATGTTTGTTTTAAATTAAAGGGGTCCATATCTAAGAATTTTTGTATGTAGTAGCTTAAAAGAGAATTTCACAAACTAGTCTCAAAAAAAAAAAGCGGGGAAAAGGCGAGTGCACTACATACGAGACAGTACAATGCAGCAGCAAAATCTTTGAAAAACTATGACAAAAAAGGAATGGCAGCATGTTGTGAATATAGAACCCAAATTATATTTTTTAGAGAGTTACGAATGAGAAATATTTGTTGTTCTTTTCCTTCGTTTTGTAGGCAAATAGAATAGTGTCGATTATTAAAAAAAAAAAAAGTGTGTTTTTTTTTGTTTGTTTTTTTTTACTTTGCGTGTAAATTACACTTTTTTTAAGAGAGTTACGAATGAGAAATATTTGTGTTTCTTTTCTTTCGTTTTGTAGGCAAACAGGATAAAGTTAATTATAAAGAGTGGATTTGTTTGTTTGTTTGTTTTTGTTTTTTTGTTTTTGCGTGTAAATTATACTTTTTTTAGAGAAAGGCTAATGAGAAATATTTGTTGTTCTTTTCATTCTTTTAGTAGGAAAATAGAAAGGTGTCGATTGTCAAGATTGGGGTTTGGGGTTTTTTTTTCACTTTGTTTGTTATGGCCTTATTGCTCTATGCTATATATTTTTTTTTAAAAAACATAAACAAACATTGTAATACAAAGAAATTCTGGAGAGTGAATCAAGTTGCATACGCAGTGCAGGTAAGATAGTTTTGAAAGACCAGAAGATTGAAAGTAATTTCAAAAGATGCTGTTTCATCAAAACAATGATAAGTGCAATACACAATGAATAATGTGTCGGCCCTTTTGTTATAAACACATACAAAATGCTGACAAAAGAAATCCACTGCTGTGGGTCTACCAACCGAATCCGTAATCTGAAGCTTGTTCATAAGAGGGATCAGTAAGAAGAACGTCTAGAATGACCTGGACAACGGGTCTTCGGAGAAGGTCCTTTCATGCAAGTGCTTCTGGCGTTACTGTCTTGCTCCCTGGAGAGGCAAAGCTGCTTCCAAGTAATGGACTCCTGGACGTGGGTATGCTACAGCATTATTTTATTTGCAAGCTGTATTCGAACCAGCCCCACGCACGCCCTGATGGTCAACCAAGTCAGCTGAAGACGGATGCTAGGCTGATGGACACCAGTTGTGAATTTAAAAATTCAAGCCCGGTAAAGTATACTTGTGCTCCTATTTCACATAACTCATAAAGTCATACGTAGACGCACCTTCATGGTGTAAGCCACATTTCTTCGAAGGACCAACCTAACTGGCATATTTTTCGTAAATGTAGTACTTTTCTGTCAGATTTCAGCTTTAACTGGATTGGTTTCACAAACTAGTCTCCTAAGCCGTCAAGAATCTTTCATAGCCTTGCTTTTCACACTCAGCACTCATAGAATTTGAGGGATACCCTCAGCTTTGCTTGACGACAATGAAGCACAGCCGTGAAATCAGGTGGCACACCAAGCCATCCCTTGTTACCTAGTTGTTTGGGCCTCCATCGAATCCACTGTGTTAGTTTTTTTCTTAGATTAGCAGAGGCCAAAGGAGCAGTGGAATTGGCATAAACTGCAGGCGCCAGTCATTGACTTTGCCAGGGAGGCCACACTTTTCTTTTAACTGCAGGACTGCGTCTGCTCTTTGCTTGATTTTGTTTACTCTTTTTGTATCTTTCATACAATCATCACACCACCTTCTAAAGCTTGTACTGGTTCTTCTGTGTGCGCTGGAAAGAATTTGTTGGCTGCAATAGGTGTGATTTAGGTGCTTTCACTTTCTGTAGGCTTCGAAAAATCTTTAATCACAAACTCATTCTGTAGGAGGCAAATATATGTCAGACTTCTGAAGTACACTATGCGTTTCATCTTCCGTGGTGGAATGGACTGTTGTGTCATCCGTAGTGGCTTTTAGAAGGATGGGGGTGGGGTAGAGAGAGTGGTACCCATTTACGAGGCCTGTGCTAGACTCGTACTGCTCTCTTAGCTGTCTTCAACACGGCCACCATTGCCAGCACGAGTGCTGTTGGAGAAATTCTACAGCCCATCATTATGACGACTCCGGATTAATCCAGTCTGTTGTGTCTTCCTTTGTAGAGAATCTACTGAGAAGTCGTTAAAGTACTGTTTATCTTTGTTGAATCTAGGTGGCGTGGAGGAGGGTGGAAATATAGGTTACATTTCAAGGTCTAGTTGAATCCGTTTGTGTGGGAGTGGTCCATTTGCATTTGCCAGATCAAAAGGTTAATGCAGGAAAGAAGAAAGAAAAGATCACTCATTAACTCTCTACAGGATCCAACAGTAAACAATTGGAAAATATAAAGAGGGACAACAACAGAACAAGACAGAAATTTGCCATTTTGACTCACAGGTAATGATACATGCAACAGCAGTATGAAGGCCACTGAGGTGACGAGGAATGAGAGGGGAATGTAGAAGACAAATCAAAGAGCAATATTTGACGACAAGCGCAGAATGTCTTCGAGGCAGTTAGAACTGACAGTAGCAGACGAACTACTAAATTCTTATGTTAAAGAACATAGTGACCAGCTATTTCGTTGGTGCGCTGTCATATTTTTTTCATCAGTCTTGATCTTTGTCAGCCGCACAGTTACTGCCGATTACGCACTGGGCTGCCCGTGTGCTATTTTAGATAAACAGTTTATACCAGAATTTTTACTCATTTAAAAATGTTCGCCATACGTAGGTTTACACACATGTCACGTAATACTCTGACCTAACAAACATGATGCTTACGTGTTTGTTGCACAAAATTCGAATTTCCCAAAGAAAACGTGTTACTTTTGACGACTTGGCAATAATAAAGAATGCATTGCTTTTTAGGATTCTGTCGTCGTTAAAACAAATAAATCTTTTTTAATTACACCTTTCATGCATCTTTGACCATAAACTCGTATAATTTAGTCATAATAAACAGCATTAAATGTCAGACTTTAAGGTCACTTTTTTAAATACATGTCAAATTGTTTGTACATATCATTGAACATGTCTTTCATCAGTGTCCAAAGCAATTGTTAGTGGTCAAAATTTCAAAGAAAATTTTCATTGGAAATTTTCTTGAAAATGTTATAGGTTAACGGTCATTATGATTTGGTGACATTTCCATGGTGAAAATGGCTGTGGGTGTCGAGATCATACTTATCATTCTGCCAATTCAAATGAGTTATCCTTATACTTCCTGGTGACATGCATAGTCAAATTTTCACGCGCGCGCACACACACACACACACACACACACACACACACACACACACACACACACACACACACACACACACACATGCGCGCGCGTACACACACGCACACACACTCAGATGCTAGAACGCGCGCGCACACATACACTCACATACACTAACACAGAGAGAGAGAGAGAGAGAGAGAGAGAGAGAGAGAGAGAGAGAGAGAGAGAGAGAGAGAGAGAGAGAGAGAGAGAGAGAGAGAAACGGATGGGACAGACAGACCCAAAAAATATCTGATGATGACATTGGATGAGCCGACAAAGAAGCGGTAGTTGACCTCTGCCAGTACAAGGAAATTGATGGAGATGACCACAAGGTCCACAACGGCCAGGCAGAAGACACAGAAGTTGACCCTCTCTCCTCAGCCCCTGTCTGTAGAACACAGCGGCACTGAGGATGTTGCCTGGAACCCCCACCAGGAATAAAATGGAGGTGAGGCTTGTTGATGTGATTGCCGATATCCAAAACTGTGTCTGAAAAACAGTCTGTAGGATCATCCTGGATAGCTAGCCAAATCGTTAGCATTTGGATAGACAGAGAGAGAGACAGACAGGCAGACAGACAGAGAGTCGGTGGAATAGATAGATATATAGATAAACATGCAGACAGATATATGTAGAGAGAGAGAGGCAGACAGACAGACAGACACAAAGAGAGACAGACAGGCAGAGACACAGACACAGACACAGACAGAGAGAAAGATATAGATATATATATATATATATATATATATATATATATATATATATATATATATATGGTAGGTAGGTAGGTAGGTAGGTAGGTAAACAGACAGACAGTCGGACATGTCAGGAGATTTTTTATTGGTATGCAAAGGAATTCAAAATTAATGCTTTTGATGCACCGTTGTATCTTCTTTGTTTGTCTTTTTTAATTAAGAAAGACAGTGTTGATCAATAATGCGATGAACACTCTATGCCGCACCTAATGGCCTTTGAGATGATCAAAAAGGTGGGACAAACAAGAAATCCGATAAGTACCAAGATTTTTTTTTTTTTTTTTTTTTTTTTTTTTTGGGGGGGGGGGGGGGTGCAAATTACAGTGTTAGTGAGCTGATTACTTCGATTCATCAAGAAAACAGACATATCCTTAAAATAAAAATGACACTGTTTGACTGGCTAACAATCGATCAACTTTGCCGAAGGATCTCAATGTCTTGCAAATATTCTGTAAGAAACGGAAACTTTAAGTCCATCCAGAAAAAAGATCTGAAGAAGTCCCTTTTTCACTGGAGAAAAAGTTATGCTATAACTGTATCACTTTTTGTAATCAGATAAAATTTGTTAACGATTAGGTGCTGGTTGTAGTTACACAGGTGCATATTTCACAGCAAAATTGCAAGCCGAAATCAAAGTTCACCTTTCTACCCGACAGCTGGAAACCAAAACTGACCTGTTGGTACCCGTTCGGAGCGTTTCCACCATATGATGATACCAAGATCATTATACCATTGTGAAACTTGAAGATTGAGAATGTTGATATTTTCTAAAAGCCACACAGAGACTTCTAAATATTGTTCAGATTAAATAAAGATACCTCTTTAACTTATGGCAAAATAGAATCTTCCCTATCTGAGTCCTGCTGAAAGCATCATCATCATCATCATCATCATCATCATCATCATCATCATCATCATCATCATCATTATCATTATTGTTTGTTGTGTAGTTACTATTATCATCATTGTAATTATTATCATTATCATTATTATTACTGGTTTCATTATGATTATTACTATTATCATTATTATAGTTACCATTATCATTATTATTATTATTATTATTATTATTATTATTATTGTTATTGTTAGTATTACCATCATCATCATTATTAATATCATTATCAGTTCAGATAAAGCAGTCACAAATGAGCAGTCGAAGCTGGCAGGCATCGCCATGTTCCACAAGAGTTCATATTTATCTAAATGGTATAGAGGACTGAGGTAATTGTGCGCGACTTTCAATGACAGTAATATGTCTGAAAATCAATAATTATGAAAAAGGTGACTCGAGGAAATTATCTTAAACTGAAGTCTTTTACATTTCTGCAATCTTGTTAAAACAGGCAGGGTATATGTTTCACATGTTCCATCAACTCAGTGCCTGATGTCCAACACTCCCTGTCTCCAGTGTTAAAACAACACCATGGGACAAGAGCTTTAGAGGCCAAGCAGGAAAGGAGGCATGCCAAGAGGCAACAGCGTACCACTAGTCTAACAGTCACCGCGCATTTGTTTTTTCAACCAACAAAGAACTGCGTCACTGATTGGCACTATTGGTAATGCAAAGTTCACCCTTTACTTGTCAAAAACCATTGCATACACGACAGCCAAACAGCTCTTCACTGTAACAAATATTCTGCTTAGAAAAATGAATGGCACTCCTGTTTCTTCAGCATTAAGCGTGCGTGAATTCCTTCAGAACTTTTCAAACTTTTTTCTTTCCATTTTCACCTGCTGGAGAACAGTGGATCTGCTATGCATGCAATGTTTTCAGCTGGGTTACACAGCCAGTTTGTGCAGACAGCGTGTCTGAGTTCGGATCCAAAATCATGTGAGTTTGATCCTGTTTCACTCCTTCTGCTGTTTCCATGTCTTGATGTGCCGTTGCTATACATTATGCATGCCATCCATTCTTCCTGGTTGTCTGGTTGTTGTTTTTTTTTTCTGAAATTTTCGAATCTGCTGCTGTTCTGCCCATTCATCAGGAAATCTTGTTTGGGTCATAATTGTTTGAAAAAATCATTGAACTGTTCCCAAATTCATACTTGTATCAAACTTGCTTTAAAAAAACATACAATGTTGTAATGTCTCAGCTCTTATTGCACTTAGACCAAAATTGTCTGGTTAATCCTTAGCAGTACACCAACACACGTGGTCACTGACAAAACTGCTCGTCGTCTTGTGGTGGCCAATAATTTGTCTTCAAAACTGTACGATGACAAAATATCCGTTCTTGGTCTTTGAGGCTTGTCAGCGGCCTTTAACATCATTTACCACTTCATCTTCTTGACCAGGTTGAAAACTTCGTTTGGTATTTTACAGAATCCAACAAGATCCTGGCCCATTCTCCCGACAGAACAGACTTCAGAGGCACGTGATAATGTTATCAGCTTCAGCATTTTGGAACACATCATTGTCATAAACTTTGTCTACAGAAACACCTATCATTAACGTGTCTCATCCTAAACGTTACATCAGGCACACTTTATAAAACCTTCGACAAAACGCGATTTCTTCTAGTTCTTCATATACTTACCTGTTCACTGACAACAGGGAAAGAGGTCTTATTCAGTGCATATTGCACAGAATAAGACCTCTTTCCCTGTAGCTGCTTGACTACGTGCGTTGGGTAAACATTTGGCTGGTGTGGTAGATTTCATCATTATTCTCTGCATCTCCAAACAATTTCAAATGGTGAAAAATGATTGCATTAGAATGAACCATTCTCCAAATTTTGTTCACAAGTTGCTGATTTCTTCCCCTGCCTCTTCTGCTCCTATTCCTCTCCACTTTCACCTCCATCCCCCACTCAAACTCCAGACCCAATCATTTTGTGTTATATTGACTGTGTAATAAAGTGAGTGATGTTTATAAAACCCATCCGACAGTCCGATTCTTCACATTTGATGGTTTTAAAGGGCGTTCCGCAACTGCGCAATCGTTGAAATCGTACGAATTACAATAGTTGTTCAAGAACAGTAAAATAGACCATAAAACAAAAGGCATAAAGGAAACAACGAAGAAAAACAGCACAGAACAAAAGACAGAAAGAGGAAATTGGAGAAGGGAAGTCCAGTCATATCACGTGATTTACACTCCAGCTGACCACAAAGTCCAAATTTGCGCGGCAAGAAAGGAAGGAAGGAAGAGGGAAGAAACAGTACAGACTGTTAACTCTACCTCGTCACTGATGAGGTTCTCTGCGTTGTCTTGAGGAGTGACTTCCTGC
>JADBJO010024041.1:35657-43157 GCA_016801955.1 Conus betulinus | reverse complement strand
GTTTCAACACAAAGGACGATCCAGGATGGGATGGGGGTTCCAACACAAAGGACGACCCAGGATGAGATGGGGATTCAAACAGCAAGGACGATCCAGGATGAGATGGGGGTTCAACACAAAGGACGACCCAGGATGAGATGGGGGTTTCAACACAAAGGACGATCCAAAATGAGATGGGGGTTTCAACACAAAGGACGATCCAGGATGAGATGGGGGTTTCAACACAAAGGACGATCCAAAATGAGATGAGGGTTTCAACACAAAGGACGATCCAGGATGAGATGGGGGTTTCAACAGCAAGGACGATCCAGGATGAGATGGGGGTTTCAACACAAAGAACGATCCAGAATGTGATGAGGGTTTCAACACAAAGGACGATCCAGGATGGGATGGGGTTTCAACACAAAGGACGATCCAGGATGAGATGGGGGTTTCAACAGAAAGGACGATCCAGGATGGGATGGGGGTTTCAACACAAAGGACGACCCAGGATGAGATGGGGGTTTCAACACAAAGGACGATCCAAAATGAGATGGGGGTTTCAACAGCAAGGACGATCCAGGATGAGATGGGGGTTTCAACACAAAGGACGATCCAGGATGAGATGGGGGTTTCAACACAAAGGACGATCCAGGATGAGATGGGGGTTTCAACAGAAAGGACGACCCAGGTTGAGATAGGGGTTTCAACAGAAAGGACGATCCAGGATGAGATGGGGGTTTCAACAGCAAGGACGATCCAGGATGAGATGAAGGTTTCAACAGAAAGGACGATCCAGGATGAGATGAGGGTTTCAACACGAAGGACGATCCAAAATGAGATGAGGGTTTCAACACAAAGGACGATCCAGGATGAGATGGGGGTTTCAACAGAAAGGACGATCCAGGATGAGATGGGGGTTTCAACAGAAAGGACGATCCAGGATGAGATGGGGGTTTCAACACAAGGACGATCCAAAATGAGATGGGGGTTTCAACACAAAGGACGATCCAGGATGAGATGGGGGTTTCAACACAAAGGACGATCCAAAATGAGGTGGGGGGTTTTCAACACAAAGGACGATCCAGGATGAGAAGGGGGTTTCAACACCAAGGACGATCCAGGATGAGATGGGGGTTTCAACACAAAGGACGATCCAGGATGAGATGGGGGTTTTCAACACAAAAGGGACGATCCAGGATGAGATGGGGGTTTCAACAGCAAGGACGATCCAGGATGAGATGGGGGTTTCAACACAAAGGACGATCCAGGATGAGATGGGGGTTTCAACACAAAGGACGACCCAGGTTGAGATAGGGGTTTCAACAGAAAGGACGATCCAGGATGAGATGGGGGTTTCAACAGCAAGGACGATCCAGGATGAGATGAAGGTTTCAACAGAAAGGACGATCCAGGATGAGATGGGGGTTTCAACACGAAGGACGATCCAAAATGAGATGAGGGTTTCAACACAAAGGACGATCCAGGATGAGATGGGGGTTTCAACAGCAAGAACGATCCAGGATGAGATGGGGGTTTCAACAGAAAGGACGATCCAGGATGAGATGGGGGTTTCAACACAAGGGACGATCCAAAATGAGATGGGGGTTTCAACACAAAGGACGATCCAGGATGAGATGGGGGTTTCAACACAAAGGACGATCCAAAATGAGGGGGGTTTTCAACACAAAGGACGATCCAGGATGAGATGGGGGTTTCAACAGAAAGGACGATCCAGGATGAGATGGGGGTTTCAACAGAAAGGGCCCGATTCAGAGGCCAGCGTTTCGTGTTCATCTCAGCCCGTTTCATTCATAAATTATGTGTCGGGATAAGCGACCGGACGAACGATGTCAGCTGTATGGCGATTGATTCCACGCCTGGTACATCGTCCAGAGATGCACAGGGGACAGGATCAGCATCCTGCCGCGCCTCCCTACTATTCGCCTTCGTCGGAGTCCTGTTCGCTCGCGCGTGTCCTCAACCACCTCAGGGCGGAGAGAACGGTTCAGTCGACCGGGCCGCCCATTGAAGTCACATCAATATACCAGCTTCTTCTTGTCCGCTTGTCAGGTTGGGCAGCCTTCTGCTTGCACGGTAGCCACTGCCCGTGCTCGAAACCACCGTGTGTGCTCTTCAAACTTGACGGTGGAACACTATCAGCAGTGAAGCAAGTATGCCAGACAGACAGCCACACCGGGAACAGGAGGCACACACAGAGCCAATCAGATCCACAGAAAGGGGTGCCTGCCTTCAACGTGGGTACTGCCACTCTGGCGAGAGAAAAGGTGAAGGTACTGATTCTCTCTCCTCTACATCTGTCATAACCTAACCAAGGCGTCAACTCACGCGCGAGGCAGCATCCACCAAGGCAGGGTAGAACAGCTGGTACTTGCGCAGCTTGGGCTGATCCTCGGGATCAAAGCTGGAATCGTATGAAACACACACCACAGACGCACGCACGCACGCACGCACGCACGCACGCACACGCACGCACGCACGCACGCAACACACACACACACACACACACACACACACTCACACTCACACACAGACACACAGACACACACACACACACACACACACCACACACACAAAAAAACGGATACATACACGCGCACACGCACGCCAACACATTAAAGAACGGATAAGAAACATGCTGAGGCATGCACAGAAGACAGAGACACACAGGAGCAGCTAAAGTATCATGCGTATTTTGCATAATCATCATGTCTTTGAACAGCAAAAAACAAACAAACAAAACAAACACAGCAGCAACGGCAACAGAGGCACTGACAACAACAACAGTAAGACAAAACCAACAGTAAATGCACCAGCAGCAGAATGATCAACAATAACATCAGCAGTAGCATTCACCAAGAATCACCAGCGACACCTTTGCCAAAAGTTTATCAGCCAAGAACTACAACTTCCACCATCACCACCCACACTTACCACCACCACCACCACCACCACCAGAATAACACGTGACCATTGTAACATCACACGGACTTCGCTCTATGAAGCGGACAGACAAGTGCATCAGTCACTACCTCCATACAGAGGGCCTAAACATTGGGCATCACACTCTAAGGGGACCTTGTGCCGGGATGTTCTTCCCGATTGCTGCCAGTTTTGTCTGGCTTTTGGTGCTTCCTGTATGAAACGCATCTCTCTCTCTCTCTCTCTCTCTCTCTCTCTCTCTCTCTCTAACGATAACGGCTTAAGAGCACGTCCCGTCCATAAGTGGTCTAGGTACAGATCGCAAGGCGATATCTTGTTTGAATATCGATGGGCTGGGTAGGTAAGATTACAATGGAAAAAATGTGGGAGGGATTGAATGCTTGTCAATATCAAAAAGAAGATGATGCACCCAAAGGTGCGGGTGGGACCCAGAGAAGTACTGTCCTCAACCGCCGAACAAACAGCTGGGTCAATCCTGCACCACCCTTGGAAGCGACCACCCCATGGAAGCCTCTAATCAGTTAATGAAGTAATCTTGGGAAGGGCCACAGAGTCGTAGAGGGGGGACAGGATGAGTATCTTGCCTCGCTCCACCACTACCCTTTTGCCTGTGTTGGGGTCCCTACTCGCTCACACACAAGTCACTGACAACTTCTGGGCACCATAGCCACCGCGTGCCACCAAATACTTGTTCATCAGGCAGGGCCGCCCGCTCAGGTTACCACTTACGCCACCTGCTTGTTGTCCGCGGCACAGCGAGAGGTCGCCCCACTGTCTGAACGCAGCCTTTTTCCCTCGCGCGCGATCCGCTTGGCAGTTTGACAGGCTGCACACCAAAAATTACTACGCCAAGGCCTTGCTTTAGAAGTCGAGTATTTATAGATACGGACGCAGTGAACTTGTTTTGAGAATCTGTTATTGTGTCTGAAGGTTGGTTCTCATCACTTTCTTTCATACGGCCGTCAAGGTACAAGCCAGGTGGCTCCAAGCAGACCGAATAAATTCAAAGGAATGGGACCGTTTTGGGGGAAACCAGCTGTCGCAAAGATAGGGTCACAGGCTTAGTGCAAAGGCCTGAAATGTGTGTCACCTATGGGGAAGGTCCTGTATTTGAAGATTGTTTGTGATTTCATTGGTAAGATGTTGTTCTTTTGATCAATGATCAGTTTAACATTAAACGCTGGCTCAAATTTGTGGTAGGCCTCAAAACGCTTACATGGACTATGAAGTGTTCCAGTGCAAAATGCTAATTGTGGCGTGTGGCCACACTATCAGCGGCGACGTGTCGTGAACAGCCAGCCAGCACGTGAACAGGAAGCGGAGAGCTGGTCAGATCGACAGGAAGTGGCGGATGACTTCAATATGCGCGCAAGCGAAGGGCAAGGTCACTTATCCTCTCCCTCTCTAAAATCATCTCTGCGCACTTTGACCTAGTCTCCTTGATGTGCGTGTAACAATACCCAATGGTGTATTATCATCATCACTCCATAATGTGCGTGTAACAAATACCCAATGGTGTATTATTGTCATTACTCACTTTGTCAGTAATACTGTCATTACTCAGTTTCAATATAATTACTCACTTTGTCAGTAATATTGTCATTATTGTGTTAGTAATATCGTCATTACTAACTTTGTCAGTATCATTGTCATTACTCACTGTGTCAGTAATATTGTCATTACTCATTTTGTCAGTATAATTGTCGTTACTCTCTGTATCAGTAATATTAGCATTACTCACTTTGTCAGTATCATTGTTATTACTCAGTTTGTCAGAGTTATTGTCATTAGCCACTTTGTCAGTATTATTGTCATTACTCCTTTCGCCAGTATTACTGCCATTACTCACTTTGTCAGTATTACTGCCATTACTCACTGTGTCAGTAATATTGGCATTACTCACTTTGTGTTATTGTTATTTCTCAACTTGTCAGTATTATTTTCATTACTCAATTTGTCAGTATCATTGTCATTACTCCTTTCGTCAGTATTACTGCCATTACTCACTTTGTCAGTATAATTGTCATTGCTCACTGTGTCAGTAATGTTGGCATTACTCACTTTTGTATTATTGTTGTTTCTCAACTTGTCAGTATTATTGTCATTACTCACTTTGTCAGTACCATTGTCATTACTCCTTTCGTCAGGATTACTGCCATTACTCACTTTGTCAGTATTACTGCCATTACCCACTTTGTCAGTATCATTGTCATTACACACTGTGTCAGTATCATTGTCATTACTCACTTTGTCAGTATCATTGTCATTACTCACTTTGTCAGTATCACTGTCATTACTCACTGTGTCAGTATTATTGTCATTACTTACTTTGTCAGTATCACTGTCATTACTCACTGTGTCAGTATTATTGTCATCACCCACTTTGTCAGTATCATTGTCATTACCCACTTTGTCAGTATCATCGTCATTACTCACCGTGTCAGTATCATTGTCATTACTCACCGTGTCATATCATTGTCATTACTCACTTTGTCAGTATTATTGTCATTACTCACTGTGTCAGTATCATTGTCATTACTCACTGTGTCAGTATTATTGTCATTACTCACCGTGTCAGTATCACTGTCATTACTCACTGTGTCAATATCATTGTCATTACTCATTGTGTCAGAAATCATTGTCAGTACTCATTTTGTCAGGATCATTATCATTACTCACTGTGTCAGTATTATTGTCATTGCTGACTTTGTCAGTATCATTGTCATTACTCACTGTGTCAGTATTACTGTCATTACTCACTGTGTCAGTATTATTGTCATTACTCACTGTGTCAGTATCACTGTCATTACTCACTGTGTCAGTATCATTGTCATTACTCACTGTGTCAGAATCATTGTCAGTACTCACTTTGTCAGGATCATTATCATTACTCACTGTGTCAGTATTATTGTCATTGCTGACTTTGTCAGTATCATTGTCATTACTCACTGTGGGCGGTGTTTAGCCTCATTCATGGCCACCAACTGGTCGTCGATGTCCTCCACCCGAACCCACCAGGGAAACAGAACGATGCCCCGATAGTCGTGCAGCCGATGGATGAACATCTGCACAGGAAAAGAGATGCCCACGTTTGGTGCAATTTGCTGGTGCCACAATGAAATAAGCTGGGCTAGAAAGAGTTTCTTTCACAAAATCAACCTTCCTGTGCAAGATATACCAAAATGCTGAAGGTCGGTTTATAAAATCTAAAATCTAATCTAATCTAAACTCTGTTCCTATGTCATATTCGAGGGTTTTCGGGTGTTTTTTTTTCAGCAACACAATTGATCATGGTATGAGAGAAAACAACAACAACAACAAACAACAACAACAACAACCCCCCCAAAACAGACAGCTTTGTGCGGGAGGGATGGAAGGAAATCTTACTCTTGGATCACGCTAAAGCATTAAAAACACTTACATTGCGAAGCTTCAAATATGAGTGAATGATGGTTTATCGCGGTCAGCTTTAGAAAGCCCATTCACAAGGTCGGAAATGAAGGAGCTGGGGTTGACATACACTGAGATCAGAAATGAATATTGCCGATACATTACAAAAAAGTACATCGCGATGTGGATTCCAAATCACGGGATTGTATAGGTCAAAGAATACTATCAGGTCACCGTCAATCGGATTTTTTGTCAAAGGTGCAATAGTCACTAAGGACCGTCAAGATTTCGGTGTTGACCTCTTTGCTGCTGGTAGCGCTGCCCTTCAGCTTTTCCTTCAACTCACACAGGCGATCATTCATTTTCATTGTCGTTTCCTGCAAGCACGTCATTACGTCTGCGACAGTGATGTCTTCATGGAGCGTCCGTGCCGTAACGCTCCTGGTACCCGCACAATCGCTTTTACTGTCTGTATCACACGGGATTTGCTGCTTCATCGAATGTTTTAATTTCTTGTTGCGTAGAATAAGTTACAGATGAATCGTTTTCACACAGTACACCACAGCTGTCCACATCATCTTCATTAACACACAGCTTTTCAACATCTGTGTGAAACGGCAGGTCTAGATTGGGAATTACTGTCACTGACTCGTAGCCTGTGTCGCACGGTGCCCATGTCGATGTCGTGTGTTCCGGTGGAGGGGGGAGAAAACCCGTTGCGGGCAGAGGGACAGTGGAAGGGGGTTGGTGTGGATGCTGGAAAGTGTCAGCACAGGGGTCTCCATCGTTGTTGTCACTTCTGTCAGCATTGTTTATCAAACTAGGAGGGGTTGGTACGAACAGACCGGACGGGGATGAAACACTTTCACTTGCCTTTTGCTTAATAATAATAATAATAATAATAATAATAATAATGATGATGATGATGATGATAATAATAATAATAATAATGGATACTTATATAGCGCCTATTCTCGGCTAGAGACCAAGCTCTAAGCGCTTTACAACCCACACTCGTTTACACAACGGGCTCCCTACCAGGGTAGTGCCGATTGAAGAGCTGCCAGCTGGCGCTTCATTCAGCCGTTTCCCCTTTGTCATCCAGTCAATATCGTTCCATATAGTTCACTCAATTTCCTTACTTCCTTCATTCTTTCCATTTCTCAC
>JADBJO010024041.1:28157-30657 GCA_016801955.1 Conus betulinus | reverse complement strand
TTGGCGACCTCTCTCTCGATCAAGCACTGTCCCTCTGACCAGTTCTTCGACAGCTCATGTCTCTGCGCTGCGGAAACGAACCACTTCACACCAAGCCAAAGGACGGAGCGAAAGATCAGCCGAGATCTTCGCTGAAACGAGCCAGCTGTTCATGTCAATGAACACGGTCAAAAAAGTCCACGTAGGCAAAAACATGCAGTTCCAGCTCCTCCATGAAACCTGACAAACATCGACTTGTGAAGTCCCGTTATTTTGGACACTGACTCGCCTTAAAACGAACCATAAAATTTTGCAGAAGACATACTAACAAGTTCAAGAATGTTTTGGATGTAATTCCAAAGAATAAGGAACTTTTCAACCATTTTGATGATTAAAATGCCTTATTAGGCATAGTGTAACAAAATGACAATTGCGCATTCAACACTTGTTCTTCAAACAAAAAAGTATTTGACAAAGAGGGGACGTACACAGGCCGCGAGGCCTAGGCTTTTGAGCCAGTCCCTACTACTGCTACTACTACTTCTACTCTGTTGCTACTACTACTACTGCTACTACTTAAAAAACATAATCTTTTCTCCGCCCGCAGTTTTCTTTCCGTCCCAGATCAAAATAAATTCTATTAGAAAACTCAAAACTGTTGGACCAGTGCCAAATGCCAACCACACCTTCTCGGACTACATTATTTGACTGAAAGAAGATACACCTTTCAACGGAGAGCCGTGGACGAGGTTTGAAATGGTTGGGACCCTTAACTGTACATTCTTCTTCTTCTTCTTTTATGTGGCCACAATCAACACTGATTATTTTGCCACAGAATAAAGGGTTTCCGTGAACCGTTTGTCCCATTAAAAAAAAATCAATTTCTTTTCTTTTTCCTATGTAGGCTTGAAATAGCTCTTCAAGTTGCATGAGCAGATCACAACATTTACTCCGGTGTCGTATAATATCTGGGAACCGTGATATCTGGGAACGCGTTCCCAGATTTAACGCGATATCTGGGAACGCGTTCCCAGATTTCCTGAACTTCCAATCGTGAAATCTGGGCACGTGTTCCCAGATATCACGGTAAATCTGGGAACGCGTGCAATAAAATAAAATGACAAGAAGGCCAAAGATCTCAATTGCACCTAAATAAATTGTTTCCTATCTTATCTCGAAAATCCATTCTTTTTCGTCTTCTTTCTGCCCTTCTGAGCTCTGAAAGACCACGTTCCAAGATGTCACGGGCCTTCCCAGATATCACAGTGCATTTTGGGAACGCGTTTGCCAAAAAAACTCTGTGATATCTGGGAAGCCTTCCCAGGAGCCCCCCCCCCCCCCCCCCCCCCCCCCCCCCAAGTACTCTCACATTCATACAGGACAGTTCGGGTTTGTGTTTGTTTTGATCTTACTCCTGAAGTTTCGCAGCAGCGAGATTGTCAAGAGTGTCAGCGCGGAGGTGGGGAGGTGACTCTGTTTTTTTGAAACTGTCAGGGGAGTCTACCTCTACACTGTGTGCTGGGAGTTCATCCCACTCACGGATGGCTCGCGGGAAGAATGAGAAGAGCTGTGTATTGCTGTTTATGGTTTACCAGATTTGCCACGACAATACGCAGTATGCATAAATCAGTTTACTGAATTGTTGCACTTCTTTCTTCTTCATTTTTCTGTTATGTGGCCACAACCAACACACCGGATTATTTTGCCACGGAATAGAGGGTTTCCATGAACCGGCTGCCCGACCTAAACAACAACAACAACAACAACAAACAACTGATTAATAGTAATAATGTAACCTGTTGAACACTTGCTTCATCACTGCAGGAAAGGCTGCAGGAGTAGTAAATCTCCGTGGACAAATCCGTCTGAGAAGCGAGGCCATGTCTGCCGGACAAGTGGTCAAACGTCCACCACGCTGCAGTCCAGAAACTGGAGCCACTAACAATGCTGGATGAGCGGAACGGTCACACCGGGAGACACACGTTAATGCCAACACGTGAGAACTTATCACGCCGCCGGTGGGTTTTTTTTTTTTTTTTTTTTTTTGTTTTTGTTTTTGTTGTTAAACCCCGTCAACATTCTCACTGCCATTGTCACCCTCTCTTTTTCTCTTTTCCCTCGTTGTTGTCTCGGGTTTTGTTTCTTTTCTTTTTTTTTTTTTTTTTCTTTCGCTTTGCTTGTCGCCGCCCCACCCTCATCCCCATCCTTCCGCCCAACCCGTTCTCCTCCCCCCCCCCCCCCCCCCCCCCCCCTCCTCCCTCCCGAACCTTTACCGGCCAGTTCCCCGCACCCCCTCCTCTCACCCTTTTGGCGGATCTGAATGTCTGTCTGTCTGTCTCTCTTCTTCACACACACACACACACACACACACACACACACACACCACACACACACACAAAGCACGTGTGTGTAACTCTTATATGAAACCAATTAAGGGGAGATAATGCCTCAAAATACACTCACAAACTCGCACATATACATAGAACACGTGAGGCATACAGGTATTTCTATTCATGTAACG
>JADBJO010024041.1:0-11463 GCA_016801955.1 Conus betulinus | reverse complement strand
TGTAGTGATGAAAAAAAGCATTGGACACACGTTTTCGAGATATGACCACAGAAAGGAAGTAGATATCGATGGTGCTGGGAGCCCTATTAACAAGATGTCGAGTTAGATTTAGTGTTGCATTTCAGAAAGCCTTGTGCTGTTTGGAAATTGATGTACATTTTCGTAGCAGTGGTATTTTACACACACACACACACACGCGCGCGCGCGCGCGCGCATCAACTAAGACACAGAGAGAGAGAGAGAGAGAGGAGAGAGAGAGAGAGAGAGAGAGAGAGACAGAGACAGAGAGACAGAGACAGAGACAGACAGAAAGGTGGGTGGGCACCATTCAATTCTTTAGGTTCTAGAGAGTTACATATTAAGTAATTTTCGTTCAACTGTATGCTGTATATCCATATGTTGTGAATATTTCCTTGCTTAACAGGACACATCATGTCATCACAGGAGAGTGGTTATTCAAATGCTGTTTAGTCCCCGATTCCAGAATCGCTTCCTGTGCTATGTGCTGTGGTTTGGCACCAGGCAGATGGGTCTGCAGGCATTCTGTGTGTGGCATGGCAGTGGTAATGAATTGGTTGGCTGCTGTGTGCTTGTGTCTCAGGTTATGAGAAATCCAATCCGGGTATGTGTACATGCGCGCACACAAACTCAAACATCCTTCATACTCGCGCGCGCTCGCGCATGTACACACCCCCACACACCCACCCACCCACCCACCCACACAACACACACACACACACACACACACACACAACACACACACACACACACACACACACACACACACACATACACACACACACACACACACCACACACACACACACACACCACACACACATACACACACACTCTCTATTTCCCCTTCTTCTGCTTTTCCCATTCCTCTATTTTCCTCCAAGATTAGATCGTTTTATCCCAATCGATATCTGCAGATCCGACCGTCTTTCAAAGGGAGATTGGAAGACTAGCGCTGTCACCTTTACATGCTGACTCCCTCTATTGTATTGGTAGGGAGTGGGAAGGGTGCAGGATGGGGTGGAGGGTGGGGAAGGCTGTGTGGGGATGGGTGGAGGAGGCGAAGGAATAGAGGGAGCAAGAGGAAATGGTGTATAGAAAATGTCAGGAATCAAAAAGGAATCTGACCAGAATCCCATTCGAAAATACCTGGATTACCCTTCCTTTCTTCATCATTCCTTGGCTTTAAACTCCTAGCTTCTCTCTTGCTGTCTTCTTTTTTCTTCTTTCTTTTTTGTTTAGAATTTCGTTTTTAATCCGGCCATTAACGTATCCATACTCCGTCTTCGGGAATGATGTTTGAACACGACACCGAGTGTGTATATATATGTTTTGTTCACGTGTCGCCCAATCCACCAGCACACGAAGGTCTAGTCTTCTGGTAGAGGTGAAATGGACTTTAACGTGCGAGTATTGTTTGTTGTTGTTAATGCGTGCGTTCACGCACAGGACTTTGATTTAGTCTCACACCGGGAAGTATCAGAGAACTGGAGTCTGAAGAGAACATTCTCTTCCAGCCTGTTGGTCTTGTGGCACCTAGTTGCCATTGATGATTAGACGTCATACTCTTGTTCCAATGCATTGATAACAGTGGAGACTCTCCTATGACTTAAAAAAAAAAACATTTTTATCGTGCTTTATTTTTTTTTTTTTTCCATCTCAGTTTCTGTGTCTCGTTCTTTATTTCATTTTATTTTCTTTTTTCCATCTCAGTTTCTGTGCCTGTCCACTTAGCTGTATTACTCTCATGCCGCTCATGCCCCCCCCCCCCCCCCCCCCCGCCCCCTCCCCCCCCCTCTCCCGCCCACTTCCCTTACTTTCCCATACCCAACCGCACCCAGCATCGTTCTGTTGTAGCTTGCTGGAAGCCATCAGTTCAAGGTTCATGAGTAACACGGCACAGCAGAGCATCAAAGCTGGCTGCCAAGTCACTGTCGGGGTTTCACAGTATAATGACTGCGGACGGAAGTTAAATCATGAAAATAGACTGCGAAGTAGTGATCCGCCAAATGAACGTAACGCTTGAGAAAGAAGCCTGGACCTGTTGGCCTTCAGGCTGGACATGAACAAAGAAAGAAAACAAACAACAACGGAAATGAATAAACCAACAAAATGAATAAAGAAAGAAAAAGAACAAAGAAACACACAAACAGCAATGGAAATAAACGAACAAATAAATAAATGAATAGATAAATCAATAAATGAATGCATACATGAAAATAAAGAAATAGATAAATAAAAAATAAATAAATGCATAAATAAATCAACAAATATGGGTGTAGGAGGAAAGAGGGGAACAAGTGCAGCATATAAACAAGTTTCTGGTCACCGTCGAAAACAGCAGGAATTTCAAAAAGGAGGATGTTTATAGGAGAGGGAAAGAAGTGTCAGACAGATGGGATGAAAAGAACGACAGTAAAATAGAAATGCTAAGTACTTTACTGACAGCAGATAATAGAAATGCTAAGTACTTTACTGACAGCAGATAATAGAAATGCTAAGTACTTCACTGACAGCAGATAATAGAAATGCTAAGTACTTCACTGACAGCAGATAATAGAAATGCTAAGTACTTCACTGACAGCAGATAATAGAAATGCTAAGTACTTTACTGACAGCAGATAATAGAAATGCTAAGTACTTTACTGACAGCAGATAATAGAAATGCTAAGTACTTCACTGACAGCAGATAATAGAAATGCTAAGTACTTCACTGACAGCAGATAATAGAAATGCTAGTACTTCACTGACAGCAGATAATAGAAATGCTAAGTACTTCACTGACAGCAGATAATAGAAATGCTAAGTACTTTACTGACAGCAGATAATAGAAATGCTAAGTACTTTACTGACAGCAGATAATAGAAATGCTAAGTACTTTACTGACAGCAGATAATAGAAATGCTAAGTACTTTACTGACAGCAGATAATAGAAATGCTAAGTACTTCACTGACAGCAGATAATAGAAATGCTAAGTACTTCACTGACAGCAGATAATAGAAATGCTAAGTACTTTACTGACAGCAGACGGTAAAAAAGAAATGCTAAGTACTTTACTGACAGCGGTGGAAAGCCCTGAGTGTTGCATCTTCTGCAGCAGAGCAGTTCGTTTATTCTGATGCAGAGTCGAGTATTGTCTCCTGGGTGAGAACTTTTCAGTGGACACGGCTGGTGGTGGGTATCCATAGAGCTCAGTGGTCCCTGTTGCTGTCAGAGACGGATTCAAAATTTATACTTTAAAAATCATACTCTACAGCAAATCCATCATCATCTCCCCTCCCCCACCCCCACCCCCGGCCTCCCCCTCCACAACCCTTTCGTTTTCAAATCCCTGTTGAATCATTTTCATTGTGACTGAAAATGTGTTTACTCGCACTTGTTTTTTTTTATGATGTATTTGCATTGTTTGTTTGTTTGTTTATTTGTCTGTTTTTGTTCTGCCCGAACATTTTCATTTCAGTTATGTTCAGCTTGATTCGACATACAAAATTCACTACATGCTTTTCTCCCTATATGACACTCGTTGGGCTTGGAAATTTGAACTTGCTCCAGTCTCATTAATTACTCTGGACATTTTCAAATTTAATACAATGTATAATTCAAAAGAGAACAAAAACAATCGCGTAAAGGCTTCAGTACTCACGAAACAAATTAACAGCAGTTTGAAAAAATTGTGTCTAATTCACTAAGATTTGCCTGTGTTTGAATATTCTGGTTTCTTTTCAGTTTAGGAGATTTTTGTTTACCTTCTCTACCACCTTTGGACTGAAATGCGTAGCTTCTGTATAATTGTGTCTTTTTGTTTGGCAGTCAAAACAATGCCTTCAAACAGACTCTGAAAATACAGTGAAGGAATGCAATGTGAACAAGCCAAAGGCTAAAAGCCTTCTTATTCTTTTTAATATTTTTTTTTTCAGTACGGACCATTTATGAAGTTTCCTTTCAAGCATCCACTGAAATTGTTAGCATCTCTCTCTCTCTCTCTCTCTCTCTCTCTCTCTCTCTCTCTCTCTCTCTCTCTCTCTCTCTCTCTCTCTCTCTCTCTCTCTCTCTCTAGGCTAGGCCTCCAACCTCCTATTTTTTTTCTAATCTCTCTTCTTTTCTTTTACTTAAGTGACTTTAATGCCTTCATTACTTGTGACATTATATTTCAAAGTCATCATCCATTTTGCTTATCTAAGTAGTTTCCAATAACTTTCTCTCTCTCTCTCTCTCTCTCTCTCTCTCTCTCTCTCTCTCTCTCTCTCTCTCTCTCTCTCTCTCTCTCTCTCTCTCTCTCTCTCTCTCTCTCTCTCTCAATTGGGCCTCCATTCTCCCAATTCTTCACTGTTTTTCTATCATTTAAGTGACTCTTACTCTTTATGTCTTCATTACTTGTGACATTAACATGAATATTTTAATGTTGGCGTCTAGGTTCTTATTGACAATAAAATGAATTAAAGGATAAACAAGCGAGTGAAAGCTTCTCTATTTACAAATTAAATCAACAGTAGTTTCAAAACATTGTATGTAATGTACGTAAGGTTTGCCTGTGTTTGAATATTCTGGTTTCCCTTCAGCATATAAGAAAATCTTTGCCTTCTTTGCCAATTCTGCATTGAAATGCGTTGCTGTAAATGATTTTGTTTGGTGATCAAGGAAATTCTTTAATTATACTCGAAATTTCATTTTAACGTTTCTTGGTATCGTAAAAATATGTAATCTGAACACGTCAGAAGATAAAAGCTTTGTCATTTGTTACTCCATTTTCGATACAGACGATTTAGGAACTATTCTTCCTAGAATCCAGTGCATTTGCTCGCAGATTTAGAAAGTCACTTTGCGTACATAACTGTCTTCCATGGAGCTGGAAATACCATTACATTCTTAAGTGCTGTGCCTGTTAGATACGGTTGCCAATGTTCACCACAACTGCCTGATTTTATGAAAAGACTCACTCGGCTGTTGAAGGTCGATGAAATCGTGCATAGCGAAAAGGTTTCTCTCCGCCAGAGAGATGTCGCCAGGCATTTTGTCATGTGCCATCGGCCACGGCTTTTACTTGGTCAGTTTCCCGTCCTCTTCCTTCACTTAACGCAGCGTTTGTGGCACAGTGGTTTCTCATCTTGACTAAAGCGTTGTTGAGACCTGCCCTTCTTTCATGAAAAGATTGTGTTCATGACCAGAAATGAGATGAAAGAAATTGCTGTGTCTGATCGTCAAGGCGCGAGGAAGTTATTCGTACATGTGAACACGTGTATGCAGGTTTACTTATGCAAACATGTGTGTGTGTGTGTGTGTGTGTGTGTGTGTGTGTGTGTGTGTGTGTGTGTGTGTGTGTGTGTGTGTTTGTGTGTGTGTGTGTGTGTGTGTGTGTGTGTGTGTGTGTGTGATGTGTGTGTGTGCTCGCACGTGCGCGTGCATACCAATGGAAAGAGTTATTGATGATGTTGTGTTGCTGTTTTGTCATTGTCGGAGGGTTTTGTTGTTGTTGTTGTTTTGGTCACTGTTGTCATTCTTGTTGCTATTCTTCTTGTTGCAGTTATTTCTGTTGTTCTTGTGTTTTTTTTTTTTCTTTGGTGGTAATCCATGGAAGTGGTGGTTTGGTGGAGTGCTGTTGGAATTGTTGTTGTTGTTGTTGTGATTGTGATTGTTTTCGTTGTTGTTCTTGTCGTTGTCGTTGTTATTTGTTGTTCTTGTTCTCCTCCTCCTTCTCTTCCTCCTCCTCCTCCTCCTCTCCTCCTTCCTCCTAAATTCTTCTTCTTCTTCTTCTTCTTCTTCTTCTTCCTCCTCCTCCTCCTCCTCTTCTTCTTCTCGCTATTATTGCATATGCTCTCATTGCTATTGTTGTTGTTGCTGCTGTTGTTGTCGTTGTAGTGACACCCTTTTCTCTAGTTATCAGAGGCACTATTCCCATCCCTCTGATTTAGTCTTTCTGTATGTATGCTCCAGTTCCTTTACACACACACAGACACACAGACAGACACAGACAAACAAACAAACAAACAAACACACACACACACATACACAGAGAGAGAGAGAGAGAGAGAGAGAGAGAGAGAGAGAGAGAGAGAGGAGAGAGAGAGAGAGAGAGAGAGAGAGAGAGAGAGAGTATATACGAATATACGAATATTATTCAGATTTAAGGCCATGGCCCCATACTGAAGGTGGGCATTACACAATCATACAACACCGCAATAATGAAAGTATACAAAGTCAAATAAAGTTAATGCACAACAGCACGCAGTCTTTTTTGTGCTTCATAGATATACATAGGCTGATTGCAGATATTGCTTTCTTTTCTTGACGACAACAGTAATATTACCTTGAAATGACATGGTTCAGTAAAATACTTAGGTTGAATAAGTTTGGTTCTAAGATCATGTAATACAGGACAGCACAACAAAAAATGAACTTCATCCTCTTTAGCTAAACCACACAAACGGCATATAAATTTGCCTTCGGTGTAGTTGTAGTATCTGAAACGATGACAAGCGAGATCAGAAACACCAAGTCTAAACTTTGCTAATGTGCTCATAATGTATCGATTCATTTTCACGTTGGCATATGGTTCTAAACTCATGCGTTGTCTTAAAGAGTCTATACTGTAAGAATCTATCACTATGATTAACATGATCATGCCAGTTTTGCCATCTACAATCAATTATCCTTTTTAAAAACATTTTAAAAATCCAGATGTTTTGAACACCCTGATTATCCCAAACAAACCCAAATCCATAAGAATTCAAACATTGTCGCACACTAAAAGCCCATGTCTTCTTTCCATTATTATCCAAGAACATCAACATTTTGTATGCCTTAAAGGGTAACCTATGTTCATGCATTCTAGTTAACTTCAGCCAGTATTTAATACATTTTACATAGGAGTTCAGGTAAATTGGATATCTTCCGAGTTCTCCCATAATCATATCATTTGGAGTTCTCATATTAACATTTAAGAAACGCTTCAATGCATACAAGTGAACTTTCTCTATAATCATACTTTTTTTTCGAAAGCCCAGATTTCAGCTCCATACTGCAGAATTGGTTGAACTTGTGAGTCAAACAGCTTCGTAAAAATACTAAATGAATTACAGTCCAGTTTGTACAAAATATGAAGAATAACTACAATTGCTCTCTTTGCTCTGTTTGCGATATCCTGACAGGCATAATTAAAGCTGAGTTTAGTTGTAAAGTATATTCCCTAGATATTTATATGCATAACTACAACGACTCTCTCGTTCCCATAGGTCCATCTTTCAACTTTTGCCAAGTATCCACCTTTACGAAACACAATAATATTAGTCTTCTTCATGTTAACTTGTAATTCAAGTCCTTTGGCTGCAGAGTATAAGGAATTGATTTGACATTGTAGACCAATTACTGTCGTGGACAATAATACAATATCATCAGCAAACAGCAAAATAAACAATTCTATAAAATCAAAAGTCACTTCTTGCCTTCCATTTTCTATTATTTCCAGGGCTAGCTCGTTTATAAACAACGAAAACAACACGGGGCTAGAAACATCACCCTGTTTAACACCACGAGAAAACATAAAGGAATCAGATAATTTTGCTCCTGATCGTATTCTTGCTTTTACTTCACTATACATACTTTTCACGCAACGAAAAACTTTACCTTTAACTAATTTTTTTTTACCAAATAGGCCATAAAAGTTTACGAGAGATTGAATCAAAAGCCTTTTCAAAGTCAACAAAGGCAACATACAACTTCTGATTATTTACAAACTTTTTTGCACGGCAGCTAGTAGTGTGAACATGTGATGATCAATTGTTGAGTAACCTTTTTAAACCCAGCTTGATGTCTCCCCTGTTATATCATTCATGCGCGTACCCATTCACCCAATCTACTATTAATAACAGAACTATACAGTTTGCTACAAATATTACTCAAGGAGATACCCCTGTAATTGTTCACATCATTGACTTCTCCCTTTTTAAATAAAGGCAGAACTATAGATTCTTTCCAGCCATCAGGATAAATTCCAGAATCAAACAGAAAATTAAATAGCTTTACTAAAAGTTGAGACTACATTCTCCAGAATTCTTGAAAAACTCACCAATCATACCATCTGGTCCAGCAGATTTACCATTTTTCAATTTTCGTACAGCAAGTAATATCTCTCCTTAGATATTGGTCTGTCAAGCAGACAAACTTCCTCTCCGTCCTCATCTGTTAACGTTTCCTCCACAATGACACTCTCATCATCGTCTTTTTCTAGCAAACTTTTGAAATGTTGGTACCATTCATGCATAGGAATATCATTTGAAGGTTGTAATCTCTTTCTAGATATTTTATGAATATATTCCCAAAAAGATTTCTGACTCTGAATGGAATTCACTAGTTCATTTAGTAAGCTATTTAGTAATTCCAGAATCAAACAGAAAATTAGATTGCTTTACTAAAAGTTGAGACTACATTCTCCAGAAGTCTTGAAAAACTCACCAATCATACCATCTGGAATTCTTTCTTTTTCCTTTTGTTTTAAATTCTTGTATTCACGCCTTGCAATACAAAACTCAATTCCATCTTCTTTATCTAACGTATTACAAAATTTTCTGAATAGTCTACGCATTTTACATTTATAAAGTTTACATTCCTGGTCATACCAATTATTTTGAGTGACATTTTTGTTTACTGGTATTCTTTTCACCATACATTCAGCTTGATCTTTTACAATTTTATTGAATTGATTTATTGCCTTGTTGACATCCACATGTATCAGATCTTCAGCCGCTGATATCTGGTTCTGTATATCTTCTGATTGCATGGAAAAAAAAAACTGCCGAGCGTAGTCTTGGTTCCAACAATTATTTGACAATAAATTCGTTATTTTGAACACGCATATTCATGTTGGAATACATCTTTTCACTCCGGACATTTATGTACAATACAAGGGGCAGGTGATCAGATTCAAATCTTTCTGGTACTCTCAGAGTTAACTCGTACTTAATAATTCAAAAAGGTCTACAGATGCTAGGAAATAATCGTTTACACTGTTACCTGTGTCAGAAATGTATGTGAAACGACCCTCTGAGTCGCCACTACATACACCGTTTAAAATACACAATCCTAATACAGAACACATGTTCAACATTTTCTTTCCGTACAAGTTGAGTACTTTATCTTGGGAAGATCTCGCCATTTCGGGACTTGTGTTATGGTTGTGACAGACATGTAGATCACGCTCACTAATAATTTCGGGGACAGGTAGATGTCCTCACATTAATATCACCACAGAGCAATAAATCAACATCACCTAAAGACATCACCTTTTTCACAATACAGTCTTCTAGCAAGTCAATGCCATTGTCAAAATTATTTACAGAGTAGTAAGGTGAATTTTCAGGTGGAACGTATGTACAAGCCAGTAAGGTTGTTTTTCCAAGACCAAAAAATTCTTTATCAAGCAAAAATAAAAATCAATAAGGATTCTCACAATCAATAAGACGCACATAAGGAACTAAGCTTTTATGCACCAAGCAAATTACCCCCTGAGCATCTTCCATGTCTTGTAAGCTTAACCGCTGACTTTACATAGAGATTATGATTTTCGAAAATAGTCGATTCAATTTTTTTCTGTAAACGTCTCCACTAGACAAACAACATCAAACGAGGAAACAAATTGAATATAACATCTATCTTCTAATTTATTAGACAATCCACATATATTCCAATGAAGAAAAGATATGTTTTTTTACAAAACCATATACACTCCCCATATTCAGACCAGAACAGGAACCGCTCTCAGGTATTAAATCCATACCATCATCTTTTTCTTCTCCTGACCCTTTCGTAAAATTGTTTTTTTGTTCATTCGTCCCAAACGACTTTAAGGAGTCATTTACAGAGCTGTTTTTATCTTTTCTATCCACATTTTGCATCGTCACCATCTTTGTTATTACAATTTCCATCTTCACCACTGCTGCTTTTACTTATATAATTATTGCAGTCACTAACATTCTGACATGCAGGATGAGTACAACAATCCGTTTTATTCTTACAGTTGCCATTGACGTCTATAGCATTCATATTCTCACAATCATCACCGTTGTTTATTTCAGACACGTTCAGACATTTACCCTTGCCACCAGTTTTTCTTTCATCATCACCCCGTCCACTCTACATTCTCTCCCATATTCTTCCCGTGCAACATTCATACACGTTTCATCCCCAACGTCATCACTGCAGGGTGGACGAACATCAACATGCGGTTGGTTGACAGAGTGATTACTGATCTCAAACTTCCCTTCTTTCGCACACAGCACATCAACAAGGTTTTTATACACATTCATCCCGATGGGTGGAAAAATCCGTGCACAGATCGCCTACACTGACATCAGGCACGGGATTTGTATCACACATTTCTTGTACACCAACACAGTTGACAACATTGTTCGGCGTGAACCCCTCGTGAAACAGAAACATACTTGGTAACCGGTGTCAACTTATATTTTAAACCTGTCAAATTTTGAGACTGGGACATTGTCACGTTTTGGGGCGGGCCACACCACTATTCAAGGTGAACGAGATTATCACTGGCATCCAGTCCATATTTTTTGCCATCAATGACAAGGTGATCATATACCATGTATGCCTTTTTGTCCTTTGATCTTGCAGACTTTAAATGAGTGGAAAGCTTTTTCCGGATTTCCCTTACTCTCAGAGAAAAGTCTTCCCCAATGAAGATGCTGCTTCCCTTCAGTTTCCGTTTAGTACGCAAAATCTTGTCCTTATCCTTGAAAAAGGTACAACGGGCAACAATGGGAGAGTCTGGCTTTGAGTTAAGGCGATGGACCCTGTCAAACACAATATCATCAGTTAACTCAAGTTCATCAGTTATCATGTCCTTCACCACATCCTCACAGTCCTGCCAGCTCTCGTTCTTCTTCCGGGGAATACCATGAATGATTAAGTTATTTCTTTTTGATCTACCCTCCAAATCATCAACTTTCTTATCCAAAGATTCCACTTTCGCACTCAGTTTCTCATTTTCACACTTTAATCTTGAATTTTCTTGCTTGAGGTCTGAAATTTTCTTTATCAACTCGAAACATCTCCCTGTAAGGAGCCACACATATCTTTCATGTCTTTCATTTCACCACACATATGATCGAACTTACAGTTCAGTCCGTTCAATGAGCCCATCACCTCTCGTTCAGGGAAGCCATTACGTCCTTCATGGAGGGGTCCGGAAGTGCTGACGCCGCGGGGGCAGATCCCTGACCACACAGACACTGCCTCGTCGAGTAGATCCTCCACTGCCAACCTTCGTGCCAGGCCCAGGGTTCAGCTCCACGTCTCCGCAACGCCGTAACAAATTTCCGTACACAAGTAAGGAGAGTAACAGTCCAAGCGTAACACCGTCTGTCCGTGTCCTCAACTTTAACACGGACACTCTCATGGCGGCTTTGAATTTCGCTCGCTTCAACATGAAGGATG
>JADBJO010024040.1:0-25693 GCA_016801955.1 Conus betulinus | reverse complement strand
TTGGCTTTTGCAGCAAGCGGGAAACTGTATTATTTCTTTCTTAGAATTCATCTACATTGTGGAAGTCATTATAAAAGCTAATAAAATAAAATTGGTTGTGAAGTGAATATGTTTGATTTTGTGTACCACAATGATCGTCCAAACCTGCACGAAGCCACTTGCACCAGTTTATTCATCGTTTTTTTTAATTAACACAAACTGCTTTCCTCAATTAGACCACCGTGCTATAAAGCTAAAGAGTCTATAAAGTCTTGTCATCCTCTACAAAAAACACGCTTAAATGTTGCATCAAGCAATGCATAGTTCTATTTCTAATAAAAAAAAACCCAATAAACTATGCTTGTCTACAAATCAGAATAATCCATATTAAACTCTAAATGCGTCAAAGATCGAAAGGGCCACAAATCTAAAACCGCAACTCATGTCAGACTCTAATGTGTCAGACATTTGTAGGGCTTATGTAGAGGCATTAACGATGCGTATCAGAGGCTTAACAGGTGTTACCAGAAACTGTGTAACAGTCTTAGCAAGCTTTAACAGCCTTACGTGAGGTTGACTTATCTAGGATTTCACAGGATTATCAGAGCTCTAACGACTTACCAGAGTTTTAACACGTTTTATATTAGATCTTTGACGGTTTATTTAAGGCCTTTAAACAGCTTCTCAAGAGGCTTTCAAGAAGCTTACATAACGATGCTTTGTCAGGCTTATCAGAGACCTTTCCAGACTTATCAGAGATATAAATATCAGGCATCTTGACAGATACAGTTGTAAAAACAGACGATCACAGGGCTTTGCCAGCTTCTCAGAGGCTAAACCGGTTTACCAAGTGCATCACAGCCCACAGCACACGCTTTACAAGCTCATCAAGAGCTTTATCATGCTTATCAGCAAGGCTTCAACAATAAGCTTTAGCAGAAGGCTTTTAAGCCCAAAGTTATTAAAGTGCCTTTGACAGACATACTTTAGAGGGTTTTTCACAACTTCTCAGCGCTTTAGCTAGGTGTCATTAGGAACGCTTTAGAAAGGCCCTTTTTAGAGGCTTTAATAGGCTTACACAAAAGCTTTGAACATCTTATCGTGATAGACTTAAACAGTTAAAATTATCAGATGGTTTGAACAGAGTTTTATCGGAGAACTTTAACAAGCTTATCAGAAAATGGCTTTCAATTGGGCATGGCTTATAAGAGGAAACTTACAAGGCTTATCAGATCTTTATGCAGGACGTGGAATAACACAAAGGAGAAAGTTCCTTGGTGCCCCAGCCAGTCTGATGAATGACATGTTGCCGTTCAGGAGCACCGAGCGCTAGTTGCCTCCTCAACCAGCTCGAACCGAAAAGAGCCCTGGTTCTAGGAACTTAACACGGTCTAAACAGTAACAGTAAAGTGCTCCAACCACTCTGCTACCACCGTCTGTCGATACAACACACTCAATTCCCCGTAGCAGCAGTAATGTAGTTTTAGAGGTTTAACGAGGGTCTCCGAAATAAACTCTAATAGAATTAACAGCAACATGACAACCGACCGAAAAGTGAGTCCTGTTATTGCTGAAACTTTAAATGGAAATAAAGTCTAAACTACGTCCTGACAACTTAAAGTGCATCTCTGTCCGTGCCTTGCAAAGATACCGAACCTGAAGATTCGGGAAAAAGCAAAACTGATAGCAGTGCCTACAGGGCCGTGAGTTTTTGGTTTTTTTTTTTGTTTTTTTTTATTTGTAGTTTTCTTCTCCCGCCTATACACTAAATGTACTGTTTGAAGAAAGAAACTGAGAAACACTGCACACTGGGCTAAATGCCGACAAAGATAGGGAGACAACAGCCTGCAGCTGAACAAAGGCGTACCAAGTCAGCAGAGATGTGACCTGCCTCGGCTTCAAGAATAACACAAAAATTGGACCCTCACTGCGATCTACATCCCTAGATCAATAGGCATCATAATTTGAATATACAGCGACAAAATAGTCCTTCACCCACAAAACAAAAAGTGATGTATTTTTATACAGGAGTTAAAGCTTTTTATAAAAGTATGGTACATGATATAAAGTCTGCTTTCAGGTATAATGTTTTATGAAAGTACTAGAAAAGTAGCAAAAACTCCGCATTTTTTGTTGGTTTGTGTGGCGCAAAAAGCCCGACATCTCCAAGTACACGAAAACACCAACCACCCACACGCATTCAGGACCCACATCAAATCTGTTTTAGGCTCCTGCCATGTGACAAACTATAGGCTTCCCATCTGGTAATGCGGAGTCACTCGTATTACGTCAACAACGCGGATAATGTATGACCGTTATCGAAGACATTGAAGTACACCCCTTAGGTGTGGTTGGTAAGGATCAAAGACAGCAGCCTTCAGAAGAGAAAGTTGTGAAAACAACTCAGTGCTGGAGTATAGTTTCACTATTGGTCCCCCCCCCAAAAAAAAAAAACCCCCAAAAACCCCCCCCCCCCCAAAGGAAAAAAGAAAAACAAAAAAAAAAAAAAAACACTCCCCCCCCCCCACCTGACAGCTTTAAAGAAAGCAAAGTTTGAAACAATAAGCTGGAGTATTTTAACTATTGGGTCACTGAACGCTTTAAGAAGATATTGTCCTTGAAAAAAAAAAACAAAAAAAAAAACAACTCAATCGTTAGACATTAATTTCAGACCCTTGGTCACTACGCCACCTTAAGAACAGAAGTTTGAAAACACACTCAATGTTAGGTGTAATTTCAAACTAAGCATAAGCACATAAAGTTTGAAAACAAACTCAATGGATAGGTTTAATTTCAAACTCTTGGTCACTAAGTCCGTCGTTAAGAACAGTCGATGTTGCAAACAAACTCATGCTAGGTTAATTTCAAACTACGTGTTCACTATGTACGTGTAAGAAACAAAACGCATGTTAGTTAACAACTACTCGCTACGTTCGTAAGTAAGCGCATTTCAAACTATTGGCCACTAATTTCAATCAGCCTTAAGTGATTAAAATATTTTAAAACGAATCAGTGGTTAGATTAAACTTTCAAAGCACAGCCTACGGTGTCCATATAAGGCGGCCCTTAATAAGAGTTAGCAGAAGTTTTGCAAACCAATTCAATGGTTCGGATTAAAGCACGGTGGGACCAACTATCAATGGTCACCTGGAATTGCACACGATTGGCACGGGGCAACTTGGCCGCCATGGGAGAATATGATGGTTGTTTGTTCAGCCATTTCTGCCACGATTAAAGTGATAACGTAAGGTTACGAAAAAAAATCGAATAATACTAAACACAAATTTAGTCCGATTATGTTGATATTGGGCTAACTGGACCTTCAGTATATGTTCTGTTTTTCAGGTCCACCGACAGACTTTTAAATAAACTACTGAGAAAACCGGGGGATCAAAAAAAAAAAAATGGGTTCCTGATTCCATGACTGGGCTGTACTGTTAATAATTCATACAGACAGAGTCACAGTGTCCCGAGGGACTAAAAACGTTGTCCTTTTTAAACGAATTCTCTGAACTTGATTGAAAAAAAATATAACAGATCTTATAAATCGCGCATTGCATGGTGAGTGGCAGTCTGGCAGTGCCCTTTTAATCATCATTCCTAACTGGATCAACACAGCACCCGGATAAAACCTTACATGGTGATGGGAAGTCTGGCAGTGTCATTTTGATCATTCCTAACGGATCAACACAGCACCCGGATAAACTTACATCGCAAAGTTTGGTAAGAGCCCAACTGATTCTGCATCCCAAAAAGGGTACAATGTTAAATCTGCATTCGCTTCTGAAACAAATAAACAAGACACAAATACACATAGTACTCTATACTGTAAATGCATAAATCAACTAAATTTTCACGCATTAAATTTTATTTAGGACAAAAGACAAAAAACAAAAGTCCCTCGACAATGAAAGGCTTTAACAAAAAGGAATGGGAAGGGGGGGACAGGGGGGTGGGGGTGGGGGGGTAGCATGGCCTCTTCGAGAGCTAAGACTGATATCTTCTAACGAAGTGTATAGTGTGAGCATGTGTCTTGCGTTACTATACAGTCCCGCGACTTAACGTAAAAAAAATCAAATACGCCCATCGAAAAACAAACAAACGCGACGAACAAGACAAACAAAGAACAAAAAACGTCGAATACTGAAGAAAAGGACTACTCCCAGAAGCCTTGGTGCAAGAAGGGAAACTGTGGGAGAAGATGCGGTGGGGAGAAATGAAAGGGTGCGGGGTATCGGGTACAGGGGCGGGGTGGACAATGTGAGAGAAGAAAAAACCAGGGTAGACGCAGAAAAAGCCGACGTACAAGGGGGGGGCCTAGTGGGTACACTGTGAACTGGGTGGGGGGGAAAGCGGAAGTCGTGGGAAACATCATGGGACAACAAAAAGTGGTAAAAAAGAAAAATACCGCGGTGGGCATGCTCAAACACAGGAGGTGGGTCCGGAAGACGGGGACCGAACATTTATGAAGGTTGGGGCTGGTGGATTGCAAGGGGGGCCACTTGAGGCACACCATTAATCGCGGTGCAGGCGAGAAAATGGGGCTGGAGCGGGGGGAACGGGTGGTGGCTGGGGTGAACGACGAGCAAAGGAGACGGAGCAGGTTCATAAAAACCCAAAACATCCCGGGCAAGACGGAGGCGGGCTGAACGGGGGGGTTCCCGCTGGACTCTGAACGCCTCGAAGAACCGAACCTGGACACGTGTCTATAAATTCTGCAGATGGTGATCAGGGAATTCGCATAGGGATAAAGTATATGCAAAGTGACTTGAGACTGTGTACGATCACGAGAGGACTGCAATATGAGGAGTTGAGTGTGAATAGTAACGAAGGAAATGCGCAAAAAAAAAGACAAACAAGGGTGAGCATGCGAAGTAAAATAAATGAGAAAAGGTGAAAGTCGAGATGAGAATAAGAAAACTGCTGTGTGTAAGCAGTCGCATACGGACGGTGAAAGGGTATCACTGTGGAAACGCAGGGTAGCGATAGCAGGTTCAGTGCATTATTTGTGTGTAACGAGGGGCAACAGGAGCGGCGGAGTGAGGTGACATGTTGTTGTGGTAAGTTTGAGGACTTCAAACTTTCGGGGATTAAATGTGGGCGAGCAGAAAGTGTGGGGTTGGTTGTTGGAGTGAAAAAGAGAATATAACAGACGAAAGGATCAAGAAAGAAGAAAGACGGCCCGAAAAAACGAATAAGAAAAGGAACACCAAGGGAGGACAGAAAACAAAAATGAGGGGGCAGTGCATAACAGAGAGAAGAAAATTCGATACATGTAGTGGGAAAAAGCGAGGTGAATTTTCAGCAGTCTGACGAGTACAGAGCGGAGTGATATGTTATAGCATGAAAAGATTTCTGACAAAAAAAGATATCAGACTAACACATAATAAATGGACTGGCGAGAGCAAGTCTCTCCCTCCCCTTTAAAAACAGGCCCCCCCATCCTCCTGCCCCCAACAACACCCAAAAACCCACACCCTGCTCCATTTTCGAAAAGATCTAAAAGTGAATACCTACAACACAGAAAGGTAAAAAAAAAACAAGATAACATACAAATATACGCTATAGGACGCAGTAAACAAGGTGACAGTGAGGTTAAGGGAATATAAATGTTAAAAATTTATATCCACCAAGATAAAAAGAACAAACGGTGCGTGAAAAAGGCGCAACCTCCAAATGAAAACTGAGCGAAAGTCGTAATGCTATGTTTTTGCGAGGACTGGTATGTAGTTGTAAATATCTTAAGCAGTGGGAGCCAAACCGGCAAAACGGCGCGCGGAAGAAAAAAAGAATCTCCGCGCCGCTTACCGAAATATGCCAAAAAAAATGGGTGACGGGAGGAAAAATAAAGTGCGCGTAAACGCATAATGGTAGAAAAAGATAGGAAGTGAAAAATAAGCCAAGGCAAAAATAAAGATGGAGGGTGAGGAAAAGGCTAACACAGCACTGAATTTTACAAGTACGAAATAGCGGCCTAAACAAGCGAAAAAAAAAACAGAGATAATGTTTACTATAAAGCAATTAACTGACACTGAGAAATAACGGTAAAGGTGTGCGGAGGGTGGTGGAGGAAAAGGTATGTGGGTGGAATAGGTTCAAAGAAAGGGGCACGTGGATAAAGTCATTTGGTAATTCAATTCAAATAGCATCCGAAATCGAGTGTATGGCTAGCAAATATGGTATGTAGTGATGGCCACAACCAATAACGTGTGTAAACAAGGCCGAGCATTCGGAGGGGGGGTATAATAACTTAAATTAAATTGCTACGTCGTCATAAGGCACACACATATCGGGTCACCAGCAGTGACAGACCCCCTAAACCGTCTACCCTACCTGATGCTAAGCGCCAGAGATTCTTACTCACCGCATCTTTTCCATTCTACAGCGCCGACACAGGTAGGCAGCGAAAGGAAAGAGGTGTCGCTAAATGGACAAAACGCATAAGACTGGTCACTGTAGTGGTCATACCAAATGATCTGGGGCAGTGGGAAAAAGAAAAATTTGTCAAAACAATCACCCAACAAATAAAAAAAAAAATAAATACACTTTTTAAAAAATTTTAATAAAATAAAAGATTATGAACAAATGGGGGCACGCCGATGTGAAGCAAACCGGGACAGAAAGGCGTTGAGATCAAGCGGGTGAGAATGGGGGGTGGAAAGTGGGGGGGGAATGGAAAAGGTGTGTTGCTGGAAAAAAAGACGTTGGTGGAAATCCGGATTGACGTAATAATCCCTGGAATGTATGTGAACAACCCACACTGCCGTTCGGCATTAAGTTGTTGTTTGGGTCTGTGTTGGGATAGCAAAACATTACAGGGGTGTATAGAACAAATAACACAAGATAAAAAAAAGTATGTCTGGGGTTGTGCGGCTGAATGCCGCGCGTGTCACAGGTTGGAGTGGAGTTGGAGGGGAAAAATGTGTGAGGGTAAAATGTGAAATGTGGGAGTGAGGTAGGGAAAAAAACTTTGATAAGGATCGAACAAGAAAAGACCTAAAAGAGCAAAGAGAATTTTGAAACCTAAAGAGACAACTCCTGTCTTGTTTGGTAAATCTCAAACAAAAGGATAGCGATGGTACAAATGGAAGCGGGAAAGGTAGGACTGGGGGAACGTGGATGTGTGTCGCGGTGCTACAGTGTAGGGTAAATCAACAAAATGAAAACTGACAGCGCCGGGCGGAGGTAGGACCAAGAATGGTGAAAAGGGGTTCAAAAAGTTTAAAAACTCTGACCTATCGTTGTGCAGAGGCATTGGCGGAAGTAACGCGAAAGGAACACAGGGACAATACGTGGGAAAGGGGACTGAGCAGGAAAAACGGGAAGTCAATGGAGGGAGGAACGTGGTGGGGGGGGGGGGACAGAGGGTAACGGGGGAGAAAATAGAAGATTAAAAAAGCTAGACAAAAAAAGTCGAAAGGAATGAAGATGAAGGGACGTGACAGAGGGAGAGAGTGAGAGAGTGAGATAGAATAGAGAGAGAGGGGAGGGAGGAGACCGACATGACATAACAGGAGACAAGACGAGATAGAGATGTGAGAGTGAGAGAGCGGGAAATGTACGAGACAACAGTACGGATGATGCAGACAGGAAAGGTTACAAGTGGGCCACGGGGGTCGTAAAGTCACATTTAACAATGAACATTACATAATACCTGTCGGCGGGGTAAGCAAAATGAAGAGCGGGTGGGCAAAACACAAACAAATCGAAAGAGGCTGTGCATGCCGGAGAAGGGCTCAAAAACACGGGTGAAAAAGACTAGAAAAATAAAAGACAATATCCACAAACACATCAACATTTTTCCGTTCAATTCCCCACCCATCTCCCCAAAACCCCCCCACACCACACCTCTAAACAAAAACATCAAAAAACAAAGAGCAGTAATTTTTTAAACTGCTAAAAAATAAAAAAAAAAAATAAAATCACGCACAATACCCAGAAAACACAAAAAAACCACCAAAAAACAAATCAACAATTCAGCTTCCGTAAGTGACCGAATTGAAACCCAAATCAACAAAAGCAAGGAGTCCGATCGATAGGCAACATCAAAAGCGTTGAAACTGAACATCAAATCCCTGGTACAATCAGGAAACTCCCAACGGGTTGGCGGAACCACCTCACGAGCGAGTGCTTGGTAAGGGGAAGGGGGGGGGTTGCACAATATTGCGCAAAAACACACGCTTCTACCCGGTCTCAGAGAAAAGTAAATTTAAATAATGCACCATCACGGGTGTGTGGGTGGGGGGGGGGGGAGACAGCGGAACGTGTCGACTCTGAAGCCAAATGAAGAAGGGTTCCTACACAAAAATCGACGAACGGAGAAGGGAGGTGTTAGGCCTGAGGAAAGGGGTGCGACAATGCAGGTTACGCCCATTGGGGAAGTGTCCTCAAAAGGTGACTTCAGACTGTGGCAACACCAATATCCTCTTTCGACATAGGCGCAATTGGGGGGGGAATGACGAAGTGAACGCTGGGTCCAGTGACCCCTGGGTCCTGAGCCTTGGTACGAACATCATGGCAGGACAGGCAGTGAGAGATCAGGTGTAGATGGGCAGCGGGCATTCCGTTGGTGATGAGACGGGGCGAAGGACAATCAACTCAGACCTGTGGCGGACTGCCCCTGAACAGCCTAAATAAAAGCCCTTCTCACCCGCAGTGCCAGTTGTGCCCCGCAAACAAAACACAAAAAGGAAAACTTTGTGACGTGCAGCCTTCAACAATAGGTTGTGAATATAAAAAGGAACGTCATCACCGTAAGCGTTCCGCGCTCGTGGTTCGGGGTCACGCACTACAACGGCTTTATGTCTAGGGTCTGTGGAGAACGGGTGACGGCTGTTGGCTAGTATCCAATGATTTCTACACGCGGTGCTCGTTCATGGTATTTACAGGACAGTAATTCTGGCAGCAATAGCAACAGCAGTCTAGAACACGAAACTTCAGCTGGCAAACTGCGATGAAGGAAGCATAGGTATAGATGTATGCAAACAGCAGGTAATATGCATTATATGAGGAAATTTGGTCATCATTAGTCAGCCGGCGGTTTATTTCACCGTTCACCACGTGCGTTTCGTCCTGTTCAGCTGGCATTGCTGTTGGGCAGGACGATCTTTTCTTTTTTTTTTGTTCAATATCTTGTCTAGAGGCGGCGCAGGCTGGGCCTCTGCACAAGCTCGAGCTCACCCTTTGGGCTTCCCGCATTTCCTAGCAGTGCGCGCTTTTACCGGTCGAACGAAAATTGCACGGCGAACAAACACAATTAACTCTATCAAAGGTGGTTAGCGTTGGAGCGCGGCCAGGGCCTGTTGGTGGGGCTTACAAGCCTATGCAGGCTCCCGTACTATGTCTGGGAGGTGCGATTGAGACCATGCCCTATCATCGTCCCCGTTCCAACAGCCCCATAGAGGGCCTACAAGCGAGCCTGTCTGATCCACAGCCGGTTCTGACCTCCATCACAGTTCACCTCACTGACCACAACAAGCCACCGCAATGGAATAATAACAAAGTCAAACTTCACGTGCCCACCGCCAGCACACGCAGAACATCCTAAAGTAGTGACGAGACGCTTGGAGACCAAAAATGGTAAGAGTAAGGAACAAAAAAACGGGGCCGTTTTACTGCCGCAGTATGTCGCGACCACTTGGACGAGCGCATTGACGTCACGGGCTCCGTTTACTAAGAACGTCACTGAGATTCGATCTACCATCGTGACGCAAGTTTTCAACAGGGGGGTAAGGGGGATGGGGAGGGGGGGACGCGACCGTCGTCCGCTGAGGGTGGGGGGCTGGACGGGAAAGGGTCTCCCGAAGATCCATGGGGGCCAAGACCCAGAGCCGGACAACGACTGTTTAACCCGATTTTAACAGCGAACTGGTCTGATGCAGTTTCAACACACAATGGCGAAAACCATGCGCTGGAGCCTACCCTACTGCGTGCAGGCGTCGAACACAAAGCGCAGAAAGGACTCGTGACTGGTTTTTTTTGTGTTTTAAACCGTTAAGCCGCTTTGACCACCAGCCAGACGGGGTGATGGAACATCATTGCTGCGGGGGGAAACCGAGCGACATCGTTCCTTCCACAGGACGCGGGACATTTGTTTCACAACCGACGGTCGGAGTTCTTCAAACACCTACCTGAAGCACAAAAGATTAAAATTATAAAACCGGATGCACACCACGGCCAGGAAGTTGTTGTTACGGCGTTCTGGAGGGGCGAAGTGGCTGCCACGCAACGCGTTTGGCAGTGCGCGTTGGCGAGAGTGTTGTGCTTCGTTTCTTGGGGTGCGCTGTCCATGGTGGCTTGTGGTGTAAGACGAGGGGGGGGCTTTGGCCGGTGTTGGTGTTGGGTAAGAGGCGGTATCCTCCGTCAGTAAGAGCCACATTCCAACTCATGCCGCCACCGAGACACCCCCCTGTGGCACAGCAGCAGTGTTCGCGACGGCACGTATTCGGCTCCTGCTTGCCGGGCGTACTTCTCCTCAGTTCTTCGAGCTAGAGTGTGCGTTGGGTGCCACATGTAGTACTGTGACAAGGGAGTCACTCGAGGACGGAGGTCGAGTAGAGCTTGGACCTCGCCATCCTCCGGCCCCAGGGAGGGACTGCTTGCTGCAGCACGTCGTCGTACACGCGCCGTACGCGGCCGGCCATTCGACTGGTGCTGGCCAGTCGGGCGGTTGTTGGCTGGGCCGCGCGCACCATCGTGTTCGCTGACTTTCGGCCACGAAAAACTTACCTGTCAGACCATTACAGACGAGCCCACAGCAGACGAGCCGGATATACAGCATTCGTGGTTTTACCGAGGAGAAGATGACAAGATGCAAAAGTTGATCTGGAGAGAAATACGGTTTGGTGCAGGCCGTGCAGTAGCGCCAAGGCCGTGTTGCGCTGACGCAGCAGCGATAGAGCGCAGTTTTTCGATAACAGATAGTTACAGGCATATACACACATTGGCTATTCGAACGCATACAATGCGTATTTTCGGCGTGTCCGGATGGTGGGAGTTTCCAATACACCCACACACAGCAACACACACACACACGACACACACACACTACACCACGCTACACACACACACACAACACACACGCAAGTACACACAGCCAATTCGCACACACCACACGGCACACATGAAATAGCTACTCAGAAGACACAGACCACATCACGCCAGTTTATTAATAATTATAGGGCGCTAAAGACGTTTCAAAGTATAGTCGCTGATGTATTGCACATTGCACCGTTGCCAACACAATAGAATATTAGGGGGTACGTGCAATATGAAAGCAGGACCGGTGACACCGAACACACACCCCCACACACACACACCACACACACACCCACTATCAAGCTGTGCCGTGAGTGAGTTTTGGGTTTGACGACACGTAGAAAACGTAATGTATCAAAGCGATCTATCAGAGTTGCCAAATATACACGGCAGGAAATTCATAGCGTAAAATAGAGAGTACGCATGACATGCGAGAACACACAAGCACATACGCGACAGCCCAAACTTCGGTCGCTAGGATATCATTCATGCATAGGCCTGCGTGCCATGCCTACCTTGATGAAGCGACTACAGATGGCCAAAAAACCAATTGTGTGGTTTAGACAGGAAAAGAATCTTACACTGAAAGGAGTCCCATCAGCCTTGAAAGCGGGAATAGACTGCCACCCGTATCCAGGACGCCAAAATATGCGGAGGAGCCCGCGTAGGAGCGAGAAAGGTATAACAACGTAATGCCACAGTATCGCACACGCGCACCACTCCGGTGGGCTTAGGCTCTGGAAATTTGCAATTCTTTAAAGCATAGGAACGTAGACTACCTGGTATGAGCGTATGAGATTGCTAGTGCTATATTGGTAAATGCTCTTGCTGAACTAGTTGATACAAGCAAGGAACGCCGACAGGCAAAATAATCGTCTTGGTCTAGTTTACTTAAGGACGAAAGAAAAACAATGTAGTAGCCGTGGTTCCTAACAGAGTACTCACACAACTGAAACAATAAGAATGGACGAACGAGGGCTATGAAGGCCGATACTCGAACACTAATCTAATAGTCGTCACCTTAGAGGTCTCTAAGTGTATTGACTTATATTAACTAGTCTAGGCGGGGAAAAAAAAAATAATCAATTATTGACGCGCACACCCTAGATACCGTTCGAAAGCATTGGCAACGGAAGGTCATGCCATAAAAAAGATTCCAAGCGCCAAAATGGTAGAAATGGCGAACACCAAGGAGAAAAGGTCATTAGCGAAAGGCGTTAAGTCTCTCAGGGAGTTTCAAGGGCGAGGAGAAATAAAGTAAGTATTGCGGCAATTCAGAAAATCTATTCCAAGAAGTAAGTATGAGGGTCTGCAACCATCAACAGAACTACACACATAAGTCAGAAACGTATTAGGGGGAAGAATGAGTAACCAGAGGAGATAGGTTGCTCAACTTTCGGAGGGGGCGATGTGGTGTGTGGACGCGTAAGGGAGAGAGAAAGTGAGAGATACAGAACAGACACTTATAAAAGACGACAGAGACAGAATACCTAAAACAGAAGCAAAATAGAATGGAAATCATGAGTACACAGAGGGAGAAGACTGGCACAGAAAGAGAGAATGAACCATGGAGAAGGGGACAGAGACGGATTTACTGAGAGAGAGCGATGAGGAGAGTCCCTGGAAGACGAGGGTTAACGATGAAGCCGACGAGAAAATAAGGGGCATGGTCCGATTGAACGAACGACGGGGGATGAGAAGTTAAAACGATTAGGTAGATTCGAGAGGAACCCGCATTATAGTTTTTCAAGAGTGTTGATTGATGAACAGAATGAAGTAGATAAAACAAAAAGAAGAAGAAAGAATACTGAAGAAAGAAGAGAGTTCCAGAGTGCAGAGATTGAAATTTTTTTGCTTTTTTCGACCTATTTTGTATGATTTTATTGTATTGATTATTATTTTATGATGATTAGATTGCAGCGAACGAGCAGAGGTGAGCCAGGATGGTCGGGCAGCAGGACTGTAGCGGATGAAGAGCGTGCGCTCGCGGACCGCAGCTTCAATTTTCGTTTGCTGTTTAGAACTTGTTGATGTGGGCTAATAAAATTAGATGGCGAGCGTAGCTGACAAAGCAGCAAGAAAGACCGAATGCCTAGGCGCGATCGTTTCTAGAGATTGCCGAAAGTCCACCAAGACCGCGCCCGGCGAGACAAGCAAAAAGCAGGAAACCAGAAATGGTAAAAGACCAGCGAGAGTTTGAGCCAGAGCGCTGGACCGGAGTGAGGACAGCCGGCTATGTGCCGCACAGGACAAAGTTTGAACACAGTCGAGACTTCGTAATGGGGACGCAGGACTGGTCACCTGTACCTTCATCAAATCGCACTAATGCAGGCCGCGCCTGGCCTTCCATAGCCTCCACTGCACCGTTCACAGTGATCCCAAGGGATCCGCGGAGGAACAAGAGCCACTTTCCGAGGTTCCGCCCGTCGTGCCACGTGATGCTGTATTGAAGTCAACATGCCACTGACACGATATTTGAGACAGAGGCTTAACGCCTCCTGGCCCCGCCTACGTTGAATTGAACACTCGGTCTGCATACATTAAGTGAGCTGTCAGGTGAGGGAATGTCAGAAACGAAACGCAAGGACACCCAGCCTGTGCCCGCACTGAGTCACCTCGATTGCGCACTGACCAGTCAGTTTGTGTACCTATGCCGGCCCTACACCCAACACACCCCCATGTCCCACAAAATATGAACCAAAAACAAAGCATTCCCAATCCCACAACCAACGAGGGCCGAGAACCCCAGCTCCCACCGGACATGACTACGCCAGCTCCCCTCGGGCCTGCTGAGCCTGTCTGTGGTAAAACACACCTGATAGGAATCACGAAAATGGTTTGTATTCTTGTTCACGTCGTGTGTGCCGCTATTTACATTAAAATTGAACGCAACTAACATATAGGCATGGAATACGACATGCTGAAATGATTTACAGCTGCCCAGACACCATTACATAAAATGAACTCCTTCTCGGAAAGTTCACAAAAAAACTCGAGTATTTAGTTGATGAGACTCTGAGGAGGTCTTTACTTTTCAGGCGAATGTAAGCAGATACAGTATAATTAATTCGTCGTTTTTTTTTTATATTTATTTCTAATTTCACAATTCAGTCTTATAACGATATTGGGTTGGGTTTTTTGATGTTGGGCGAATTGATTGTTGTTCCTGGTGCTTAATTTTTTTAAAAAAGAGTAACATATGTTGATTTAATGTTGATGGTTCTGCTGAAAACAAAAAAAACACAACTAAGATTTTTTGTAAGTCTAATATAATAACCGCGTATGATAGCTATATCATTCGTCAGCGTCCATTCAGATCAATCATCCATGCATCATAATCAATGTGTCTATCAATATTTCTTATCATCGCTATGCCTCAGCGTCATTACCTTCTTATTCTTATTCTTTCACGAGTCTAGATTAATTTTTTATATAAATTATTAATCTCATGCGTATATGTTCATACCTAACGAAGGAGATGGATTATTATTATGATGGTAGGTATCATCGACGACTATCCATCCATCCTTAGTATATTTCGATACAGGAAACTATGCCGGTTAGACAGGCACTAGCTCCTAGCACTTGTACATATCCCAAACTTTCCTGTACACCAGGGGCTGCCTACCCGGATGGACGAGGAAACACCCGACGTCCTGCTGCGCCACTCGCCTCGAAGAGCTGTCAGCTGGCACTGCTGGTATGACTAGTTCATTGCGTGATGAAAACCAAAAAAAAATTGTGCATTTCAATCTAGAATTAGATCTGTCCTCGTGTTCTAAGTACTCACATCAATGAAAGTTACAATGAATCATATATAAAGGCATGCAACATATTTTTTAGCACAAAAGGATAGAGAACTAGTATTTTGTATAACGCACACGGACACCGAATCTAAGGAGAGTTTAGCTGCACTTGGACCCTGCGATGACTCCTCAAAGAAGTTTGAGCTTTGAATACTGTGAAGATGATGTTGTGAAAGACCAAAAAAAAAGATAGCTGCAGCTTTCCTTATCACCGTTAAAAAAAAAAAAAAAAGAAAAAAAAAAAAGAAAAAAAAAGAAAACAAAATCTGCCAGTAAATAAATGCTGAAATAATCTCTTCCGCAAGTCAGCACTGCAAAGGGAAAACCTTTTAGGGTCATCATCGTATTCGATAGGTATTCTTGTAAAAGATATAGTCAATCTATGATCATTAATAGAAGAAAGGAGAAGGTCCCGAAGTCAGTCAGCAAAATTGCGTATGAATAGTGTATGTGGAAGTTTCGACCTAACCCCCAAGGAGAGCGTGCCGGAACGCCCGCAAGGCAGCATTTACTAGAAATATCGTGTGGCAGCCACGTATGGTAGGACGAGCGTTTTGAGAATTGAAAGTGAAAACGGGGCCGCCCAAAAAAAAAAAGGGAGGAAGGGGGGGGGGTGGGGGGGGGGGGGGTAAATGGGGGGGTGGGGCGGGGGGGTTGGTGAGGGGGGGGGGGGGGGGGGGGGGGGGGTGGGGGGACGGGGGGGGGGGGGATGAGGGGGGAATGGGGCCGGAAGCTAAGGGCTTATGCTATTGGGTATCGTTCATTGAAAGGGCTTACGGCTGTGGGGGGGGGATGGGGCGTGAAAATGGTGTGTGTGTTTTAGGGAAGGAATGACGAGAAAAAAAACGAGAAAATAATGAAAGAGAGGGAATTATTTAAAAGTTTTTGGGGGGGTAGTTTGCTGTTGGGTGTTTTAAAAAAGCTGTGGGTGAGGTTGTGTTGGAACAAGGAGGATACAGAAAGGGCAATGTGAGGAGAGAAGCATTTTTAGAAATCCACAAAATATTTTCATATAAAACAAACAAAAAATTTTTTCATTAGGCAAGAAGGGGGGTTGGGGCCAAAAAAACAAAATAAACGGGCAGAAAAGGAAAGGATAACCGGGGATGGCGGACCAGACGCAAAAAAGGGGAGAGCTTTTGGGATTTCTTGCGTTCTGAGGTGCGTTCGGGCTGCGGTGGGGCCGGGGGGGGACTGTTTTTGTTAGGAACAGTTTTTGTTTGCTTGGTTCGGGAGACGAATTGTTCCAGCAAAAGGGAAGATTGTTGTTAAGAATTTTTGTACAAGGGGAAATCATTAATTTGAATTGCGGTGGGCCGGGTTTTTTCTTTTGGGAATGGGGGGGCCCCCAGTAAAGATATGAAAAAAATGAGTGAGGTGATTTATTTTACAGGAAGAAAATAAGAAGGAGAGAACCGAAGAGAGGGGGGAACGAAGGCGGGGAGGGGACATAGGGGGGACGTAAAATTAAAAAGGGATAATGCGGCGGGACATTTGAAGGTTGGAGGGGGCGGAGGGGGGAAAAAATTACGGGGGGGATCGGAAATGGAAGGGAAGCGCGATACGGGAGGAATGATCAGCGAAGAGTGGATTTCTTGAGTGGAGATATGGCGGGGGGGGGGGGGGATGGACAAAGGAAGGAAAAGATAGAAGCGGGAGGGTTGTTAGGAAGAAGGAAGGCATGAACCATCATGAGAAATGACCAAGGGAGAGCCAAGGGGCTTGCTGATGGGATTAATGAGGGATCTGATGGGGGACCGAGCATGTAGAGAAAAGCTCATTCATGAACGGGGCTGTTTTTTTATAGACTGTTTAGGGGGGGGCGTTGGGGGTGGGTGGAGTGTTGGGTTTGTGGGTTGGGTATGGGGGTTGGTTCTATAAATTTATCCTGTTGGATCGGAAAGGACGAGAGGGCCTGTTTTTCCGAAAATGAAAGTCTTATTTTTGGTTGGTTTTGCCATGCAAACGTTCTGGTGTGATGTTGGGGGCCCCACGGGACCGCATATGATCTCTGGCGATAGGTGGTCAACAAGGACACTCACAGAGTGTTTTCTCCCACCATTAAATTACTCAGGTGTTTATTGTTAGCAGTAATTTGAAAGTACGATACAAAATACTTCATTCTATCTACCATTCCTATCAGCTCCACGATAGTGATGTCGAGGGGAACTCCAAATACCGAATAAGTTATTATTATTGAAGGCTCTCCCCAATTTATTCGGTCATTTCGACGCGCCGTACATTAAAGAAATTTATTCAACGTTCATCTGTCGTAAACGCGTTCGTATAATAAAGTATTAGACGCGTTCAAGGAAAGCAGCTCAACATTCGAGCTTATGCGGCTATAGGAGTTAGAAAGTAGCTTTGCTCGGAGTGACTAGGACAGAATAGAATAAGTTCAAACATGAAATGATTCTGTGCGGGGCGGAAAAGAACAAAAAAAAAGCCGGAAAAAAAATTGTTGTTGGGAATTTGGGGCACTGGGGATGCGAAAAGAAATTGAAAAAAAAAAAACAAACCAAAAGGCAGAATGAAAACTAGAAGGCTTAACTGAGGCAGCACAGTATGAATGTGCATAGTTTTCATAACCACCTTCTACTTTGGTACAAGAGTTTGGAAACTATTCCAACTCAATTGAGACTCTATCATTCGAATTTAATCTGAGTCTATAGTTTAAGAGAGAAACTGAACAGTACAAAAAATAAAAAAACTTGCTAAAAAAAATTTTATTCGTCTATCCCACGACTGGCGTTGGAAACCAAACGACTCGATAAAGAAATTTGCGATAGGTGATTATGTTTTGGTTACACTGAGTTGAGTTAGTATGTGTGATCCTAGTCATCAGACTAGTCAAAACTCAGCTGGGTGTTGGAGGTTTTTGTGTATTGGCAGAACTACCTTCCAACGTAACTGACACCTAACTTAACTGGTCAAACATTTCTTATAGTAGGGTGCAGGTTGAGTCGAGCTGACAGTTCCCATCAGAAGCTGTCTTTAGGCTTGCAACGTTGCCGCCACGTGATATTTAGACATTAAATTTGATATCTTGATCTTGAGCATTTGCTGCAGCAAGTTCTGGCGCAGAGCAAATTTGAGAGTCTAGGAGGAGCTCAAGGTGTATAGAGTTCTTTACTTTAAACGGAATTGTAATAATGTAACGGTTGTTGAATGTATTGTACACGAGATATCTTTATCGAGCATAGCTAGGAGAGTCATATATGAATGAATGTTAGATTCCGCTCTACAAAGTAGTGCCTAGGATACAAGTTCACGGTGAACAGTGACACGGGGACTGACATGCGCACTCAGTCTATACAGTCACACAGGAGTGGCGGATCGTAAGAGAAATTTAATTGAATGGATGGATTTATGTGGCTTCTGACCTCCCCTTTTTTATGATACGTTGGCGGTATAACATATCTACGTGGTCGTTTTACGAGACGAAAGGGTACTTCTCGCCCATTTGCGGCGGCGAAAGAACAATTAAGCTGCGTTAAAGCTGTGCCTCAGGGGAAAATATGCTCAGACGCAGTCCGAATCCTGTCTACACTCGGCCTATGGCTCCTGAAGCCACACTGTATGCCGTCGGGGCAAAAAAACATTTTGCTATTATTCATAGGATCGACACTTCGTTCGAGACAGCAATAAGCTGCAGTCTCTGATATCGGAGGACGAGCGGTGGGCGAAGTTTGCCAACGAGATGGATGGGATAAAGAAAAGGCAAGATTCACGCAGGATAGTGTAGCTTGCAATTTGTCACTCGACTGTTCCCATATCTTGTTCTTTTATGGTTTGTGAGTAATGTACCGCTCCCCTTCAACAAATATAATAGTCAGTGTGCATGTCACTAGGGGATCTGGCACTGAAGAGTACCTTTACTTCTCCTACATGCACTTGCTAAATGCAGAATAAGCTACGCTGGAGCTGGTGATACTGTTAGGAGAAGAAAAACTCTCTGCTTGCATGGAAGCTAGCTTTTGTAAGACGCATTCTAGACATGAAATCCAGACGTATGTACCGAGTTTACTTACTCCACCACATCGCCGATGTGCGCTGAATTGCCACGATTCCTCAAGCGAGGGCGCGGGACGTCGAGAACTTCCTCCAAATGGCATGGCGTAGGAGGAGGTGACACAGGCCGGGTTCTCCAATGGCAGCTGTATTGGGAAACAGTTACGTATGGAAGAACCAGCTCCTGCATAGTATGCGCTACCGCCAATACTTCTCCATAGTTTGCCTCGACTGTGCAATGATGGCACGCTCTCGGCCCACGTGCCAGCCATCCAGAGAAGAAGCTGATCGTGAGTGGTCGCTAGGGCTGCTGAAACTGCCTGTCGTGTTCTTCCGTGTCGATACATGAGTGAGATAGTTTTTGCAAGCGTGTCGTCGTGTGTCGGGAACAATATGTGCGGTGCGCACTGGCACATTGTGCTTCTATGTGCTTAGCCAGTGTAAGCATTGGTGCCCACTAATTACGGAGTTGACGTGATCTTAGCTGTGCGTGTCCTGTTCGTTGCGCAGGTGATTGACATGTTTCGGGCTGCATGTGGCTTTTTTCAAGAGGCGTCTTGTTTTTATTGTGGAGTGGGAGCTCGTGTTGAACTTGAGCCACGTCTTGGAGGATTGGTTCGTTTTATCTTCCAATGCATCTGCCCTGCTTCAAAACCACCCGCACGTACGTCAGTCTTTACACACGTTCTTCTCATTTACTCATAAGCGGGAGTGACCCACCCTCATGCTACGGCTTATTGCCAGCAAATCGAACAGCAAAGCTCTGGATAGGTGGAGTAAGCACTTTGTCATGTAGGTCTTTAAGCAAAGGCACGTCCCAACAATGCCAGGCTCGTGAAGGTAGTTTGCGGTGTGGACATTGGAACAAGCTATTGCTGACAACACGCTGCTATGCCGCAACATCCGGACGATATGTCTGGTTGAATATTATGCTAGGAGTCAAGCCTAGGCGAGGCAAACAATATACAGGAACATAAAGTGAATTATTATAGTGATCTTGCGGTTTAAACGATCTGCCCGACAATGTCCCCTGCCACTCAAGCCGCTAGGTCAAGCGCTAGTCCATTACGGGCAGACTCAAAAACGGCATAGTTACACGATGAAGCAAAAATGTCCGTCACAGGGCTGCCTAACCATAGCGAAAGCATACGTGAGATAAAGTGAAAACCTACGTCGGACACTACAGGAGACGCACAAAGGCTGAATGCATTGAACGTGTATTTCTACTCTGTCCGGTGTGTTCCTACCTAACTCCACAAACTGGTCGTCATTACTAAGCCTGTTGACAAAGGAGCGACCATCGATACAGTTGGACACTGGATTTACTGGGTTACCATGGCTACGACTCATTTCAGTCTTAAGGCTGAACCACAAGCCTCTCCGCAGGACTGGTCTTGCCGGCTGCCGGCCAAGTACACCGATCTGGCAACGAGCAAGCCTAGCACAAGTCGACTGCCTATTTACGTGTGACATCGCCACAGTGAAGATCTTCGTTGCTGTGGTTCCCAAGCTATCCTAGAATTCGAATAATATAGATTCATAACGGCATTACAGATAAACACAAGCAAAAAACTATGAACGGGACGCAAGATTAACGTTGAAGACATTTCTAAATTATGCACGTATGCGGAAAGACAATTCGAATCATGACAGAAGACCGTTATGTTCCAAACGGAACACAAACTGAGCAAAGCCTGGTTAAGGACCTGCACGGACTCTTGTTCCTTCGAAAGATATCCGTTAACCTGATTATTAAGATTTACCTCTGTTCAGATTAGGATAGTAATTATGTTACCCAACGCCAGCTTCATACAGACAAATTTATACACAATGCAAAAGACATCACAGGATATGTTTGCTTTGGTTACGAAAGAAAGACAACTGAGACAACAAGGGAAGCTATGGATGATTATCCACTTTGTTGGAATTGCCACAGGAAGATAGAGTAGATAAGAACAAGCGCGCAACTTACCTTGCAATGCGTAACACAGAGTGTGAAAACCGAAATCTTGGCAGTCCTTCGTGACCGACCATTTGCAGCCTGTCGCACTTCGTATATACGCACTTACAGATAACACATTTCGAATCTGAATTTAATCCGACTGTAGACTAATGTTCAGGTTCTTGTTTTCGTCGATCAACTGAATTATCTGTTTTTCCGTGAATGGATTCCTGTCACGATGAACTTTCCTATTATGATAGATTATTGATTCTTTCTCAGTTATCGCTTTAAATCATTGAATCCATCGCCCAATGATCCTACTCCTCATCGGCCCATCTTTGTGAAGGGCTTATTGCCTACAGTTCGACCGCCCAAATATACGATTCGATATCAATTCAATGTAAGTCTGTCTGTAGGCGGAGACATTTGTTACTGACTATGGGTTTGCGTGAGTCTTCGCACTCTGCTGGTTCTGCGGGCGTGTGTCTCACACGTAGATGGAAGCACCGCTGTCCAGTGTGGGCAGTCCTCGAGGGTGCTTGCAGGTCTCTGGTAGAAGCGCCTCGCGCCAGTTCGGACAGCCACTGGACGTCATGGCTGTGGTAAATGTGTTGATTCAGTATCGGCCGTGAAGAGCGTCCCTTGGCTTCGGCTGCGTTTTTGATGCAGCTTGTTGAAGCCACCATAGGACTTCAGCTATTTGCTCTGTCAAGCCGCTGTGCATGGCCCTCCAAAAGTTCCGATAAAGGCATAGTGTGCAAGTCTAGCCGCAAATTTATATATCTTAAGTACTCGAGCGCCCCACTGCTTGTCCTGCATGCTGATTTAAGTTCGCCAATTTTTCTTTATTCTGCCTGAGGTAGACCCTCTGGATAGAACGGAAAAAAGGTGACAACCGAGACCACAAAAAACAAAATAGGTTGAGCAAGGAATATTAGTGTGATCATTAAGTCCGGAGCCCCCCTCGTCATGCGCAGAGGATGTGACATAGGGATCCTGATTGGCTTTTCTTAATAGACAAGAGATGCAACTAAAATGGAACGCCCTGCAACAGCTCAAGTGGGCGAGTGTCCACTTTTGATTGAGCTATGCTCACCATGACCCGACAAGGCACGCAGGACGAGGACCGCTGGACAGAGAGGTGGGCCCCGTTCTTGCCACCAATTGCCGGTAAAGCTTCTAGATTTGAAACGGCTCCTCCAAAACAACGCAAGGTGTATCAATTATGCACAAGGTATTACCACTCGCGGTCATCTTAGAGCCATTAAGGACATGTACTTTTCAGTAGCTATGTCCCACGCCTAGGCTACAGGAGCTCAGACCACGAGATTAAAAAGAATGGGGACGTAAGAGCAAGGATTTTGTATGGTCCTAGCGAATTTAGGTCCGTGAGCTGCTGTAGATGAGAGGATTCGCACCTCAGTACCCTGATCTTTGGCACGAACAAAAAAGTAAGACCCAGTAGTAGATACGACTATTGAACCTCTTCGGCTCGCGAGCGCCGATGGCTTGTTTCTCCTGGCTGTCGGTCAAGCTAGCTGGATTGGTCAAAATCAAACAAGGAAAGAGCACAGTCAGGCCACATCATTTTGACATCTCCAGGTTGCAAGCAACAGAGCACCTGGAAACGCTAAGTAAAAGTAGTGGTTGAATTTCTTATGTTCGTGTTCCATATGACCACTGCGGTGCAGACGAAGATTATATAAAGTACTGCATACTTCGTCTTACCTCTCTCGAGCTCAAGCAACTCACTGTGAAAACAGCAGACTCTTCAGAATGGACGGGTTTGCACCTTCTGCTGGCTAAGGGCGGTCCTTGCACCCAGCTTGAGGACAAAACAGAAAGCATGACGTGCTGACAACAGTGGAACGCTTTAGGTTTATGGTCTCTCCCCCAGCTAGTCGGCGAAACCCGTTCGTAGAGATCCGAGACGGTTATTCGTCAATACGACGACTACTGGCGCTTATAACTACAAGTTCATGCTGTCTTGTCCGTGTTGTTCTGTCGCTGGAGAATTCAACAGACCACTGGAGTGAGTTTTAAGCGGGGGTTTCTTTGCCACCGCAGGAAGAGCAAAGCGTGGAGATCGTGGATTAAACTCCAAAAAGTGCCACAATCGCCAGCATCCCCCTCTCGCTATTGACTTTCTTAGATGGATCCATGTGGCAACAAGGACAAGCCGAGTATCCAAAAAGGAATCAGTGCACGCGCCAGTCTTTTATGCTGCAGGACGTTGCATGTTGAACATTAGTCAACAGGTGTGATCAACCCCCGCCATAAAGGACAGTACCCCTCAGTGATTTCTACTTTACTTAGCCTGCTGACTCTCCCGAGGGACAGCCAGTAAGGACAGTAGTGAATGCTTATCTTTAACCAATACCCGCAGATGTTAGTGAAGAGCGGAACTTGTGTTCGTTGTGGTGTTACCAGTTCGGAACGATATTAAAACCGACCCGTGGGCAGTGCATGCACAGGTCGCTTGGAGCGATCAGCTTCATCTGCCGGGACTTGATAGTTATCCCTGTGAGTGTCGTAAAAGGTCCTAGATTGACAGTGATGTCGCCACGAAAGAAGGCATTTTTATACAGGGAAATTGCTTGTGGTCATGACTACATCAGACAACCGAATGACAGGATTCAAGAGACTGAATCGCATTCTGCATCCCCTTTTCGCCCCCCCCCAAAGCTGCCTAACAAGACAGACGAGTGCTTAAAGTCAGCTTTAGGTCGGTACAAAATGAAGAAAGACTAGAAAGCAAGCACGGCGCGGGCGCCAGGTTGACAAGTTGGCTTTTATGCTGAGACTTACGCAAACACATATAGGCGCAATCACACCAACCATTGGTGAACTAGATAGATAAGATTGATAGATGCCCCCCCAGAATAGAAAGAGGAGTAGGACAGGACAGTGACGAGACAGACAGCGCTCAGTACATTACAGACAGAGAAGATAGTAATCTTAAACATTCCCAGAGAATCCCCTAACATCCTACTCCCCAAAACCAAACACCCTCTAATCCGAACCAATGCCCACCGTCCTTCTATTTCTCTGAACACCCCCCCCCTTTCAACCACCAACCAAACCCCCTTCTGCTTACACTGTCCCCCCCCTTCACACGCCACATGTGCATGTTCTACAACATTTACCTCCACCGTCATCTGATACGTCCATCAGCGCCTAAATACCGTCTCGCCAACTAGGACCATCCTCTCCCCATCCCGCCCTCCCCCCTCCTATCTTAGTTATTACTAAATTACTATGTCTCCGAAGCTCCATGGTCTCACTCACCTTTCTCAATTGGTGATGCTGGGGCTATTATTTGTCTTTGAGCTAAGCCAGAAGAAAAAAAAAAAGACCAGAAAACACCAGTCGGTTTGAAGGTCGTCGGGGGTCGGGGCCAGAAACACTGATCAGTCAAACATGGAAAAACAATAGGGGCAGACGGAAATGACTCCCATTAGGTTGACAAAAAATGAGCGCAATAGTACAACCACATAACCGTTATCGGCGTGCACGTAAGGAAGAGACAATCTGCGCTTCTCTCGGGAACATCAGCAAATAACTGATGCTATTCTGAAACACTCTTGTATGTGTACCAGGGAAAGAAAGGAGGAGGAGGAATGCAAGAGAGAGTGAGAGGAGAGAACGAAGAAGAAGAAAAAGAACAAAGCCCACGTGAGCAGAAGAATAGAAAGAAAGAAGAAACGGTGTGTGGGGTTAAGAAAGATATCTGAGAAGGTGGGGGAGGAGCGACCTTTCTTGTGCGGAGAAGAAAAAGGTTGACGTAATAACAATTATATCGTCGCACAAGCTAGAGGAATCGGACAAGACGCATTAGTAAGAACTGAGAGGAAGACGTATCCACTACACCACACACAATCACAACTGGAGAAATTAACAGCGGCGAGAAGGTGGAATATCAATTAAATAAAGGAAGAAGAAAGCGCACGATGAAGACGTAGGATTAGCAAATTGAGACAAGAAGCCGGATGTGATGATGCCTGATAAGCATAGGGGAAGAAGAAGAAAAATGAAGGAAAATAGAAGAAGACGCAGGACACAAAGAGGATGGTGAAGGACAAAGAGGAATGGTGAAGACAACAAGGATGTTGAAGAAAAGAGGGGGGATTGAAGAAGAGCACCAAGAAACAGCCTCTACGAGACAGGTAGACAAACGACAACTAAGAAATAAAAAGAAGATGGGGGAAAAAAAAGCGCCAGAGAAGAAGACGAGGAGGAGAAGGAAACAAATTAACAACAAGGAAAAAACAAGACAAAAAGCGACAAAAACATGGAACAAAGGTAAAGAAAATGAAGACGTTAAAGAATAAGATGATGACTATGAAAGTGTGCCTAATGCCAATATAAGAAGTAGGGACAATGGGAAAGCATAATACACGCGGGGGAGACTGGGGGGAAGAAAAACAATTACGTCTCCAGAAGCTGACAAAAAAAAAAAAAAAAAAAAAAGCATCTCTACAGCAGCAGGAGGGGGGGGGGGGGTACGGGGGGGGGGGGAGCGAAACGACAGGCCAGAGTGTTTGGCAATGCTTTTGCCTTTGCACGCACATTGCAAGGCAGTTAATTGATAATGATTTTTGAGGTTATGATGATGATTTGATGAATGATGATGATGATGAGACTAGATAACTAATAATCATTCAAATCGACCCAATAGTACTTTATAGGCACCTCAAGAACACCCATGAAAACAGTACTGAAAGTGGCCGCCAAACGAAAGAGGCAGGGGGAGGACGATTTAGGCAGACAGCGTCACCTTCACGACTGACGTTGACTTTTTACGCTTCCGACCTATTCCACAATCTGTTTACGTCGTACCCACTAGGTATGCGCTACTCGATCGTGTGTCCTCCGACGCATGCTCATTCTACTATCCTTGCTTGCTGGCTGGTTTCAC
>JADBJO010024039.1:20000-25693 GCA_016801955.1 Conus betulinus | reverse complement strand
GTGTGTGTGTGTGTGTGTTGTGTGTGTTAGTATCTTTTAAACGTTCAAGTGTCCAACACTCTTTTGCTGCTGTGCTTCCGTTTCCTTGAGAGAGAGAGAGAGAGAGAGAGAGAGAGAGAGAGAGAGAGAGAGAGAGAGAGACAGACAGACAGACAGACAGACAGACAGACAGACAGACAGACAGCCAGAGACAGACAGTCAGACAGACAGAGACAGAAAGACAGTCAGACAGACAGACAGAGATAGACAGCCAGGCAGACAGACAGACAGAGACAGACAGAGGCAGACAGACAGGCAGACAGACAGACAGACAGATTCCCATTTAGGTCATCACGGACGATCGCGCTTTCGTTGTTTCGTTTTTTGGTTTGATTTGTTTCTTTTGGTCCCGTGCTAATTGCATTTCTGTTCATGCAGCAACGCACAGCAAGTATATTCTTTTGTAGTTATCAGTTGTGTCTAACCCTTTCAACTTAGCGGCCATTTCTTTTTTTTTTCAATGCGGTCGCTTACGCTGTATTGTATCTTTCTATTTATTACCTCCCCCCCCCCTCCCCCCAAAAAGACGCGCGCGCGTGTACGCGCGCGCGCACACACACACACACATACACACGCGCGCGCGCGCGCGCGCGCATGCACGCAAGCACACACACACACACACACACACACACACACACACACACACACACACACACAACACACACACGCACGGACGCACGCATGCACACAACTCATCTTCTGTCTCCGTGTGTGTGTGTGTGTGTGTGTGTGTGTGTGTGTGTGTGTGTGTGTGTGTGTGTCTGTCTGTCTGTCTGTCTGTCTGTCTGTCTGTCTGTCCGCATGTCTGTCTGTCTGTCTGTCTGTCTGTCTGTCTGTCTGTCTGTCTCTCTCTCTCTCTCTCTCTCTTGTTTGTTTGCTTGTTTGCTTTCTTACATGATTTCATTTCACTGCATGCTGTAGTCCCTACTCAGGGCGAGGACTGGATGTCAAAAAGCGCGTCAGCGCTTATCTATTATCCTCGTAAATAAAGAATTCTGTCTTGTCTTGTCTTGTCTTGTCTTGTCTTGTCTTCTCTCTCTCTCTCTCTCTCTCTCTCTCTCTCTCTCTCTCTCTCTTAAAAAGAAGCAAAGAATGAGAATAAAGAATTCTCTCTTCTCTCTCTCTCTCTCTCTCTCTCTCTCTCTCTCTCTCTCATAAAAGAAGCAAAGAATGAGGGGGGGAAAAGAACAACGATGGTTTATGACCGTCTGGTCGTAGAGAATACAAAATGTGTCCTCGATGACAACGGTCAGCTGAAAGAGAGCAGCAGGTAGGAAGGTGGCCAGCCAGTTGTTAAGATTTTTTTTTTTCTGCCAGTGTGAACAGGCAGGGGAACAGAAATAATCCAACACCGGTTTCAACCGCGCCTTGCATTGCTGTCGGTGTCAGCAGTCAGCGGTGTTCCGATGGCACTAGCGATGCGTCGGAGCCGGACAACTGACAGCACGTGCGAGAAAGTGCTAAGTGACCTTTGTTTTTAATGTAAATAAACCATTTTCTTCTCGGTCTTGGACGTGAATGGCTTGCTTTCAATTGTTTTTTTTTTTAATCCTGACTTCATTTCATTCGTATGTGGATTTGATTTCGATAGCTTTACAGAACATGTCAACCAGAGCTTTTTTTTTTTTTTTTTTTTGTTGGTCTGAAACCTTTACAGAAACATGTCAACCAGAGTTTTTGTTGTTGTTGTTGTTGCTGTTGGTCTGAAACCTTTACAGAAACATGTCAACCAGAGCTTTTGTTGTTGTTGCTGTTGGTCTGAAACCTTTACAGAAACATGTCAACCAGAGCTTTTGTTGTTGTTGCTGTTGGTCTGAAACCTTTACAGAAACATGTCAACCAGAGCTTTTGTTGTTGTTGTTGGTGGTGGTGGTGGTCTGAAACCTTACAGAAACATGTCAACCACCAGAGCTTTTTGTTTGTTGTTGTTGGTGGTGGTGGTCTGAAACCTTTACAGAAACATGTCAAGCAGAGCTTTTTCCATGATTTAACATTTTCTGTAAACCAGCTGTCAATCTCATAAAACAAGGACGACGTTCTGGTGGATTGATCTGTCTTATAAGGCAATGACTTGTGCTCCTTTGTAAAAGTGGTAGATGTTAATTACCTCAATATTTTTGCTTTTTTAAATCGACAAACAACTGTTTGGAGCAGATAAAAGATATCCTTTCTGTGTGTTCGTGTGTGCCATCAGAAACCCCGCCGTTCTACGTTCATTTTAATGTTGACAATGGAATCAGTTTAATCCAAGATTGTTTAGTTAATTGCTTATCAATTACAGACGTTTCTGTGGTTATAAATGGTGATGATTTGAATAGCAAGATCAAAATATCTCTGAATTTCCTTACAGAATTTCCTTACATTAATGTACAATACAAAAGTCAGCCCCTTAGTTTAAATCGTTGTTCTGAAGACTTTCACTGAACAACTACGGCAAGTTGCTTTAAATATGTGCTCTGCTTAGGACTTGTGTATGCAATTAATGGTGTGTGTAAGGGCCACCGAGATGGTTGCTATACATACATCTGGTTCCGAAAAGAGTGTGTAACGATGATTTCATATTTTCAAACGACCTGCTTGCCCTTGTTTATGACATGTATGAATTTTCTGTTCTAGAGCGTATAGAATCTGATCACCTTCCTATTAGTGTTTGTGTTTCCTTCCATGTGAAAACAAATTTGATGGGTATGAAGATAATGGTGATTTTACAACCGAAAAATACATGTGGAAACGAAGAACATAAACACCTACACATAGACACTCTTTGTAATGATGATATGCGTGCAATATGAAAATGGCAATTGATTCGATTGACAGTGATGTTAATGATGCACTAGAAGTGTTTAATGATTGTATTGATAAAAAAAAATGGTGAAAGTATGGAAGTGCGTACATTCCCTGACAGAGTTAGAGCCCCTGGAGACTGGGTCGATCGTGAGTGTACAGTGACAAAGAAAACACGTCAGACGAGAACCAGATACGAACAAGTCGTCGTACAAAAGATCCTGAAGCTAATCATGAATATGTCATTTCAAGACGGGAGTATAAAAATGTATTGAAAAAGAAGCAGAAGCAGTTCGATAAAACTGTTATTAGATAAACTATTAATGTCAATGAAAAGTCAAAAGGAATTTTGGGACACTGTTCGTAAAACTAGTTTAAAAAAAAAAACGGGCAAGAAACAAACATTATCTATTGACATATGGTTCCAACATTTCCAACGTTTGCTACAAACAAATACAAATGATGTTCTAAGTGATGTTTTTGAAGATGATGTTGATAACAGTATGAATCGTCCAATTTCTAAAGATGAAGTGTTGCTAGAAATTAGAAAACTGAGGAATTGGAAGGCGGCGGGCCCTTTATGGTATTATCGGTGAACTGTTCAAGTATTGGTGGGAGGAGGTAGTGACATTTTTTCTTAAGTATTTTGATAAGTTGTTTTATAATGGCATATCCCCTCTTAGTTGGACTCAGTCCCGCCTATCTTCAAAGAAGGGTAACATCAATAGCCCTAACAACTGTAGAGGAATTTCTCATAGTGATATCAACAGTAAATCTTTTCGTATGATTATAAACTATCGATTACAAGAATGGGTGGATGAAAATAACATTACAGGTCAACATCAGGCGGCTTTTAAGAAAGGATACTCAACTTGCTAGCTCTTGTTCAGAAACAGTTTGCTTACAATCGCAAATTATACGTTGCATTTATAGATTTTGAAAAGGAGTTTGATTCTATTAACAGACATCTTCTTTGGCCAATTTTGTTAGAAATGGTATGAAAGAAAAATTGTACAAATGCGTTAGTAGTATGCATGATGTAGTTGAACCAAGAGTTCGACGTTGTGCAAATTTATCAGACTGCATTTACTTACAGCTGGATTAAGACAGGGTGATGCATGCAGTCCTATATTATTCTCCTTGTTCATTAACGAACTGGCAGTTGAAATAACCAATAATGGAAGACATTATGCTATGTATGTTTCCTCTGGACGCTTTTGAATTGTCCATTCTTTTATTGGCTGATGACGTTGTCTTATTATCTGAGACTGTAGTAGGACTACAAACACAATTAAATAATTTCTAATGAGCCTCTACTTCACTTCAATTAAGAGTCAACATGAATAAAAGTAACATCATAGTGTTTTGAAAAGGTGTTTGTTTAAGTGTAAGAGACAGATGGTTCTATAACGGTTGTTTGATGCCTGTTAACAATGTTTATAAGTATTTCGGAAAATTTTTCTCCACCTGACTAAGTTTTGTTGTTGCATGCAAAGACCTTGCTAGTCGGGCAAAAGATGCGTTGGTTTGTATCATGAAGAAATTGTATATCCTTAATAACAACTCGCTAGTCTTATTCATGAAATCATTTGACTCTCAAATTCAGATCTAGTTGCAAAGTGAGATGACTGCAGGCGGAAATCTAAACAAATTTTAAATAAATGTTAGCTTACCGCCAAAAAAAAGTGAACAAACAAATAACAAAGACAAAACACGACGCGTTTCGACCTCTTCGGTCTTCTTCAAGATACAAAACAATTAGGACAACGAAAATGAACGAGCAATCACTTATCTTCATTCACTTCAGCGCAAGATAGGCGTTGAATCGTTCATTTTCGTTGTCCTAATTGTTTTGTATCTTGCCTGAAGAACACCTAAGAGGTCGAAACGCGTTGTGTTTTTGTCTTGTGATTCGTTTGTCCGCGTTTTGGGGTTTTTTTTTTTTTTCGGTTCGTTAACATTTATTTTAAAATATCTCAAATTCAGCCTATGGTCCAATATGGAGCAGTTATGGGGATTAGATAAAGCAGCTATACAGTGTGAAACCAGTTCATTCGTATGCTTTCAAGAAATTCTTAGAGTAGATATTAGGACACCGGATGACCTTTTATATGGCGAAACTGATAGATATCCTATATTATATGTAGACTCTCCTGTCAAATGCATTCGCTATAGGCTAAAGTTGTTTACAAATAGAAGAGCAAAGAATACGGCGCAAAGCATATAATTTGTTATGTGATTTAAAGGTAAGTAGACTGGGTGTCATAAGTGCGTTGTCGTTTGTTTTGAATATGGTTTTGGTATAATCAGGGTGTTGGAATCATTAACGGCTTTATCTGCATGTTTCGTCAACGATTAATAGACTGTAGTTGGCAGAAATGGACAGAACATATTCAGACCAGTAGTAGATATGACATGTATGGAACCTTTTGTGATGTGCCTTCTCTGAAACCTTACCTATTACTAGATTTAAAGCCACATTTCAAATATGACACGACACGATTCAGACTTGGAATATCAAATTTGACAGCATATAGATTTAGATACAGAGCTGTTGACAGAAGTATTCTGATTTGTCCATTGCGCAAAGCAGCAGAAGAAAATGAAGTACATTTTGTTCTGGGCTGTCCAGCGCTAAGAGGTATTCGAGAATGTTTAATAATGAAAGTGAAATATTTATCGACAACCCTCGTCATTCAAGCTGGGCTTACTAATATCCTCACAAAGGTCTGACGATGTACGAACCTTCTCTCTGTGCCTGTATAAAGCATTTAAGTTTAGAGAACTAGCAACATCATAGAGATATATACTCATTTGCTTTTGTTTTCTTTGTGCATATGAATATTCACTTGTTAAAACAAAACATTTTA
>JADBJO010024039.1:2500-15000 GCA_016801955.1 Conus betulinus | reverse complement strand
GCACTTTTTGCCTTGTGGCGAGTCAGTGTGGAACAGAGGGGGCCTTTATACTGCACTTTTTGCCTTGTGGCGAGTCAGTGTGGAACAGAGGGGGCCTTTATACTGCACTTTTTACCTCGTGGCAAGTCAGTGTGGAATAGAGGGGGCCTTTATACTGCACTTTTTACCTCGTGGCGAGTCAGTCAGTGTGGAACATAGGGGGCTTTATACTGCACTTTTTTACCTTGTGGCGAGTCAGTGTAGAACAGAGGGGGCCTTTATACTGCACTTTTTACCTTGTGACGTGTCAGTGGAGCAGAGAGGGCCTTTATACTGCACTTTTTACCTTGCACTCTGTTTGACCGGTGAAATCAAGCCCACCAACTCGTGCGTCGCGTTTCACCTCATTAATGTCGCTTCACAGAATCACTTTTCGCAACCCCAGTTTCTTCTAGTCACGATTTATTTGATCGAATACATTCCACACAAACACCTTTTTTTTTTTTTTGATCATATAACCACTTTTCATAAAATCACGTTTCACATAATCGTCCATAGCACAGTTTACAACTGGCATCTGTCCAAGTACAAGCCCACCGGGTCTCGCCTGGAATCGCAAAAATAATGTGGCTAAATTCCGACTCAGATTTACATGCTTTTTTTTTTTTTATTCTAATGTGTATAAAATTGTTTTCAGCCATTGAATAAAAGAGGCTGGGTAATCATCCTCCGTACACATTGCAGGCAGTGCAGGTGCAGATTGAAAGCGATACTCACGTGCGCTGAGCAACCTCTAGCCCCCCCCCCCCCCCCCCCCCCACCTCCTCCCCCAGTATCACCTGCTGCAGAAGATGGAAGAGGAAACGATTCGAGAAAAAAAAAAAAAGGAAATTAAAACACTTACCTGCAAGCGTGCGCACGTCGAGCGCATACCCACTACAGATACGTTTGATGGATCAGAGTATTCCATTCAAATTCTCTGCACACAGTTTCAGTTTCATCAAGGAGGCGTCACTGCGTGCGGACTAGTCCATATACGCTACACCACATCCGCTCAGTTTTGAGACCACACTGCGCATGATTTGAAGCTGATGGATAAATGAATTAACAAACTAAGATGAGAGAATTGAAGAAGAGGGTCTCGTGGCTACGACTTGGCAGATGCCTGACCTACGCATTCGTCCAATGCGCTGGTCAGACCTTGAGTGCCTACCCAACATTGGTTGTCTTTTTTTTTTTTTTTTTTTTTACCTTTTTTTTTTTATTTTGGTGTGTGTGTAGTGAATGTACACATATGTGTGTATGGATGTATGGGCATGGGCCCATGTGTGTGCGTGTGCACATGTGGGTGTGTGTATGTGTGTGCGCGCGCATGCGTGTTTGCTGCTTGTGTATGTGTGCGCGCACGTGTGTGTGTGCGCGCGCGCGCGCGCGCGCGCGCGTGTGTGTGTGTGTGTGTGTGTGTGTGTGTGTGTGTGTGTGTGTGTGTGTGTACACGTGTGTGACTGCATGTATGTGCGCGTGTCTGTGCACACAGATAGATGGGCGGATGGATGGACAGACAGACAGACCGACTGACTGACTTATTGATTGATTGATTAATTGATAGACAGATAGCCCAAACAACCTCAGCTGAAAATCTTCCCGTACCTAGTTACACAGCTGAACAGTTAGGTAAGTAGATAGACAGACAGACAGACATCAAAATTAATTCAGCTCGCAGATACATAGTTAGGTAAGTAGACAGACAAACAGACATATAGGTCAAACTAATTCAGCTCACATAGTTAGGTAGGTAGACAGACAGACATATAGATAAAGCTAATTCAGCTCACAGATACACAGCCAGGCAGACAGACAGACAGACAGACATAGAGGTCAAACATTCAGCTCACAGATACAGAGGTAGGTAGGCAGATACGTTGGATACAGTCTAGCGCGCAGGTACACAGGCGGATAGGTAGGTCTACATTAAGTAACCGACATGACAAAGTTCCTATAATGTCGCCTTGCTTCAGCAATGTTCCATCAAAAGCCCAGCTTTCAAGACAGGCAGCAATCCAAGACGCAGAGCAAAGGTTATGGAATAGGGTTTAACAGAGACGTTATTTCCAGTTATGTACCGGCCTTATTTTTGTCTTCCCGTGGACCATACGAAAGTAACGTGTCTCTGTCTAATGTCGTTCTGTTCATACTTTAGAAGTCTCAGGTAGATTTCGTAACGTCTCTCTGACTAAAGTTGTTCTGTTCATACTTTAAATGTCTCAGGTAGTTTTAGTAACCTCTCTCTGACTAAAGTCGTTCTGTTCATACTTTAAATGTCTCAGGTAGTTTTTGTAACGTCTCTCTGACTAAAGTCGTTCTGTTCATACTTTAGGTGTCTCAGGAAATTTTACTAACGTCTCTCTGTCTAATGTTGTTCTGTTCATACCTTAGATGTCTCAGGTAGTTTTAGTAACGTCCCTCTGATTAATGTCGTTCTCTTCACACTTTAGATGTCTCAGGGCTTTTTTTCCCTTTTTGTTTTCAGCTGAAGCACGGGAACAGAAAAAGGAAGCACGCTTAAGAGCACGTGACTGTCATGGCGGAAGGACTATGCAGCAGCCGACGGGTTCGGCTGATTCTCGTCGCTCTCTGTGTCATCGTGTGTATCGTCGTTGTCGTCATCGCTGTGGCCGTTTATTTCTCCACTAAAGACGATGATGGTAAGGGTCTGACGTGGGAATAACCTATCTGTCTGAGAGCGAATGGAAAAGGAGTGCAGCGCGAGCGAGCGCTCAGTATGTTGTGATGCGTGTGGCGGGGGGGGGGGGGGGGGGGGGGGGGAGGGAGTGGTGTGTGTGTGTGTTTGTGGCACCCACACACGTCCACAGTCTTAACACACACACACACACACACACACACACACACACACACAGAGAGAGAGAGAGAGAGAGAGAGAGAGAGAGAGAATTCTACTCCGAGAGATTTAATGTAGAAAGGCCTGTGGTCACTATGTAAGGGGAGGAAAAAGGCCTGTGGTCGCTATATAAGGGGAGGAAAAAAGGCCTGTGGTCACTATACAAGGGGAGGAAAAAGGCCTGTGGTCACTATATAAGGGCAGGAAAAAGGCCTGTGGTCACTATATAAGGGCAGGAAAAAGGCCTGTGGTCACTATATAAGGGCAGGAAAAAGGCCTGTGGTCACTATATAAAGGGAGGAAAAAGGCCTGTGGTCACTATATAAGGGCAGGAAAAAGGCCTGTGGTCACTATATAAGGGCAGGAAAAAGGCCTGTGGTCACTATATAAGGGCAGGAAAAAGGCCTGTGGTCACTATATAAGGGCAGGAAAAAGGCCTGTGGTCACTATGTAAGGTAAGGAAAAAAAAAGCCTGTGGTCACTATGTATAAGGAAAAAAAGGCCTGTGGTCACTATATAAGGGCAGGAAAAAGGCCTGTGGTCACTATATAAGGGCAGGAAAAAGGCCTGTGGTCACTATGTAAGGGGAGGACGACAGGGAGCGTGGAGTCGGAGTTGACGATTGAGAATATTTGCATCACATGAAATGAAAACAGAGAAAATAATCGTAATTTTGAATCCCAAACAATTTAAGAGTGATCCAGTACTGATGACACACCATGAGTGAGATCAAAGACAGTACGCCCTACGGAAGTGCGTACTGTCTTTGGTTAAATGAAGCTGCGCACTTCAAGATCTATACAACACAACTGCATTTTGAATCGTCGAAGGAAATCACATTAACAAAACAAAACAAATACCGTACTATCTACAGTGACGATGACGCCGACCAAAGTTTAAAGGACTTTTGATCCGTGGTCCAGCATTTCAGTCCAGACACTAAACAATGGTGTCGACAGTGCGCATGCGCCAGTCACGGCAATGACACCGTCAAAGAACGTGTATGGATAACAATGCATGAGAAGGGGAGAACATTTCTGGAGAGGGTTGGGGGTGGGATATAAGATGAGGGGGTTGGGGGGGGGGGGGGCAGCCTTACCACGACAAAGATTCAGTCCGCTGGAGGAAAAAGAAAAAAAGGGAAAAGAAAAAAGAGAGAGAAAAAAAGAAAAAAAGAAAGACAAGAAAAAAAGAAAAGAAAAAAGTCCGCTGGGCTTTGCGGGCAATGCTGTAGACGAGGGAATTGACGAAATGTGGACGGTGGCCATGTGGGTAATGAGAAACAGACCAGGGAAGTGACCAAATGTGGGCGGTGGCCATGTGGGTGATGAGAAACAGAGCGGTGTGTCGGACACGGATGACACACAGGACGGCCATACGTCAGCAGAGGCCGGTGGACACCTCAGCCTGTGGCGCGGTGACAGGTCATCCGTCAGTCAGTGTCGCGTGGACATAGTAGGAGCTGCCAGCCAGACACCTGAATGACCCAGTGACCACTGAAAAAACAACAACAACAACAGAAAAGACAAAAAAAAAAAAAAAAAAAGAAAAATTTTTTTAAAGAAAGGGAAGGAGGAAGATTGAGAAAGATGCCAGTGAAGACAGGCATGTGTAGCATTTAAAGAAAAAAAAGAAGAAAAGAGAAAGAACAGAGAAAGGAAAGAGAAAGAAAAGAGGAAAGAAAAGAAAGGTGCTTCATGACCTGCATGCAACTGAGACATTTGAAAAATAATGAAAACCAGTGACCCACATGGCCAAAGTTTGTACGTGCGGGTCCGACTTCGGAGCGTGTGCTGCCGGCTGGAGAAATCACCAGCTGCACACAAAAATGTGGGATGAGTACCGTGAGGGGTTTGATGTAGAACTAAAAATGCTTGTAAGTTTTGTATTAGGAAAAGGATATGTTACGCTGGCTCTGTCTTTAATACATTGTTACGCTTGTCAGCTCAGATCGCATGCCGCAAACTTCTGTACCTTTTTTATATTAACTGTTATTTGTTATTTTTGAAGGATGACTTATTGAGACCTCAGTAAATGAAACTATGCAACAGAGCAGGATTCCTGCATTAGAGATTAGATGCTTCCGCAAGATTCTTGGCATCTCATACAAAGACCACATTACCAACTTGGAGGTCCAGACCAGAGTAAGGCAAGCCATTGGACCATACGAAGACCTGTTGTTCACAGTGAAAAGAAGGAAAATGAGATGGCATGGTGATGTATTAAGATCAACAGGACTTGCCGAAACCAGTCTACAAGGAACAGTGCGAGGAGGCAGAAGGAGAGGAAGACAGAGAAAGAGATGGGAGGACATCATCAGAGCATGGGCTGGCCTCACACTCAGCAACTGCCTAAGAGCTGTCTGAGAACCGGGAGGTGCGGAGGAAGGTGGTTGCAAAGTCTTCTGTGGCGCCCCAGCGGTCTTCAAGACTCTGGGGTAGGTGAAGTGTAACTATGCAACAGCCACCCAACGCGTAACATCCGAGGGGAGCTTCTGTTCACTGCCTTAATGATTGATGTGCCCGGAGCATTTGTCAGGCCGGCAGTTGCCAAGAAAACCAGCTACCAAAGAGGTGATGACTGGGGCAATCCGGTGGGAGCCATGGTCTAGGGAATGGAAGCTGTGGGAATACTGCAGCCACCCCAGTGTTGGAGACCCCTGCACTCCCTAGTGCTGTTCCCTGGAGCTTTGTAGAAACTGGGCAGCCGCCGACAGAGCAAACTGCTGAATTGTTGATGCCTTGATGGATGAATCCACATCTTCAAAACGGACCTGGGCAGCCGCCGAACAGAAGGGGTGGGTGGTGGTGGCTCTGTCGGCGCGCGCCAGGTCCGTTTTGAAGATGGGGATTCATCCATCAAGGCATCAACAATTCAGCAGTTTGCTCTGTCGGCGGCTGCCCACGTTTTGTGTGGATACCAAAGCTCAACAATTCAGCATTTTGCTCTGTCGGCGGCTGCCCAGCTACAATCAAGGCAGCACAAATTCAGCAGTGTGCTCGGGAGTGCAGGGTCTCCAACACTGGGGTGGGGTCTGCAGTATTCCCACAGCTTCCATTCCCTAGACCATGGCTCCCACCGGATTGCCCCAGTCATCCTCTTTGGTAGCTGGTTTCTTGGCAACTGCCGGCCTGACAAATGCTCCGGGCACATCAATCATTAAGGCAGTGAACAGAAGCTCCCCTCGGATGTTACGCGTTGGGTGGCTGTTGCATAGTTACACTTCACCTACCCCAGAGTCTTGAAGACCGCTGGGGCGCCACAGAAGACTTTGCAACCACCTTCCTCCGCACCTCCCGGGTCTCAGACAGCTCTTAGGCAGTTGCTGAGTGTGAGGCCAGCCCATGCTCTGATGATGTCCTCCCATCTCTTTCTCTGTCTTCCTCTCCTTCTGCCTCCTCGCACTGTTCCTTGTAGACTGGTTTCGGCAAGTCCTGTTGATCTTAATACATCACCATGCCATCTCATTTTCCTTCTTTTCACTGTGAACAAACAGGTCTTCGTATGGTCCAATGGCTTGCCTTACTCTGGTCTGGACCTCCAAGTTGGTAATGTGGTCTTTGTATGAGATGCCAAGAATCTTTGCGGAAGCATCTAATCTCTAATGCAGGAATCCTGCTCTGTTGCATAGTTTCATTTACTGAGGTCTCAATAAGTCATCCTTCAAAAATAACAAATAACAGTTAATATAAAAAAGGTACAGAAGTTTGCGGCATGCGATCTGAGCTGACAAGCGTAACAATGTATTAAAGACAGAGCCAGCGTAACATATCCTTTCCTAATACAAAACTTACAAGCATTTTTAGTTCTACATCAAACCCTCACGGTACTATCCACACATTTTGTGTGCAGCTGGTGATTTCTCCAGCCGGCAGCACACGCTCCGAAGTCGGACCCGCACGTACAAACTTTGGCCATGTGGGTCACTGGTTTCATTATTTTTCAAATGTCTCAGTTGCATGCAGGTCATGAAGCACCTTTCTTTTCTTTCTCTTTTCTTTCTCTTTCCTTTCTCTGTTCTTTCTCTTTTCTTCTTTTTTTTCTTAAATGCTACACATGCCTGTCTTCACTGGCATCTTTCTCAATCTTCCTCCTTCCCTTTCTTTAAAAAAATTTTTTTTTTTTTTTCTTTTTTTTTCTTTTCTGTTGTTGTGTTGTTTTTTCAGTGGTCACTGGGTCATTCAGGTGTCTGGCTGGCAGCTCCTACTATGTCCACGCGACACTGACTGACGGATGACCTGTCACCGCCACAGGCTGAGGTGTCCACCGGCCTCTGCTGACGTATGGCCGTCCTGTGTGTCATCCGTGTCCGACACACCGCTCTGTTCTCATCACCCACATGGCCACCGCCCACATTTGGTCACTTCCCTGGTCTGTTTCTCATTACCCACATGGCCACCGTCCACATTTCGTCAATTCCCTCGTCTACAGCATTGCCCGCAAAGCCCAGCGGACTTTTTTCTTTCTTTTTTTCTTGTCTTTCTTTTTCTTTTTTTCTCTCTTTTTTCTTTTTCCCTTTTTCTTTTTCCTCCAGCGGACTGAATCTTGTCGTGGTAAGGCTGCCCCCCCCCCCCCCCAACCCCCTCATCTTATATCCCACCCCCAAAACCCTCTCCAGAAATGTTCTCCCCTTCTCATGCATTGTTATCCATACACGTTCTTTGACGGTGTCATTGCCGTGACTGGCGCATGCGCACTGTCGACACCATTGTTTAGTGTCTGGACTGAAATGCTGGACCACGGATCAAAAGTCCTTTAAACTTTGGTCGGCGTCATCGTCACTGTAGATAGTACGGTATTGTTTTGTTTTGTTAATGTGATTTCCTTCGACGATTCAAAATGCAGTTGTGTTGTATAGATCTTGAAGTGCGCAGCTTCATTTAACCAAAGACAGTACGCACTTCCGTAGGGCGTACTGTCTTTGATCTCACTCATGGTGTGTCATCAGTACTGGATCACTCTTAAATTGTTTGGGATTCAAAATTACGATATTTTCTGTTTTCATTTCATGTGATGCAAATATTCTCAATCGTCAACTCCGACTCCACGCTCCCTGTCGTCCTCCCCTTACATAGTGACCACAGGCCTTTTTCCTGCCCTTATATAGTGACACAGGCCTTTTTCCTGCCCTTATATAGTGACCACAGGCCTTTTTTCCTTACCTTACATAGTGACCACAGGCCTTTTTCCTGCCCTTATATAGTGACCACAGGCCTTTTTCCTGCCTTATATAGTGACCACAGGCCTTTTTCCTGCCCTTATATAGTGACCACAGGCCTTTTTCCTGCCCTTATATAGTGACCACAGGCCTTTTTCCTCCCTTTATATAGTGACCACAGGCCTTTTCCTGCCCTTATATAGTGACCACAGGCCTTTTTTCCTGCCCTTATATAGTGACCACAGGCCTTTTTCTGCCCTTATATAGTGACCACAGGCCTTTTTTCCTCCCCTTGTATAGTGACCACAGGCCTTTTTCCTCCCCTTATATAGCGACCACAGGCCTTTTTCCTTCCCTTACATAGTGACCACAGGCCTTAGTGGAGAAATAAACGGCCACAGCGATGACGACCAAACGACGATACACACGATGACAAGAGCGACAGAGAATCAGCCGAACCCGTCGGTTGCTGCATAGTCCTTCCGCCATGACAGTCACGTGCTCTTAAGCGTGCTTCCTTTTTCTGTTCCCGTGCTTCAGCTGAAACAAAAAAAAAGGGAAAAAAAAAGCCCTGAGACATCTAAAGTGTGAAGAGAACGACATTAATCAGAGGGACGTTACTAAAACTACCTTGAGACATCTAAGGTATGAACAGAACAACATTAGACAGAGAGACGTTAGTAAAAATTTCCTGAGACACCTAAAGTATGAACAGAACGACTTTAGTCAGAGAGACGTTACAAAAAAACTACCTGAGACATTTAAAGTATGAACAGAACGACTTTAGTCAGAGAGAGGTTACTAAAACTACCCGAGACATTTAAAGTATGAACAGAACAACTTTAGTCAGAGAGACGTTACGAAATCTACCTGAGACTTCTAAAGTATGAACAGAACGACATTAGACAGAGACACGTTACTTTCGTATGGTCCACGGGAAGACAAAAAATAAGGCCGGTACATAACTGGAAATAACGTCTCTGTTAAACCCTATTCCATAACCTTTGCTCTGCGTCTTGGATTGCTGCCTGTCTTGAAAGCTGGCCTTTTGATGGAAGATTGCTGAAGCAAAGGCGACATTATAGGAACTTGGTCATGTCGGTTACTTAATGTAGACCTACCTATCCGCCTGTGTACCTGCGCGCTAGACTGTATCCAACGTATCTGCCTACCTACCTCTGTATCTGTGAGCTGAATGTTTGACCTCTATGTCTGTCTGTCTGTCTGTCTGCCTGGCTGTGTATCTGTTAGCTGAATTAGCTTTACCTATATGTCTGTCTGTCTAACTACCTAACTATGTGAGCTGAATTAGTTTGACCTATATGTCTTTGTCTGTCTACTACCCTAACTATGTATCTGCGAGCTGAATTTTGACCTTGAGCTCTGTCTGTCTGTCTATCTACTTACCTAACTGTTCAGCTGTGTAACTAGGTACGGGAAGATTTTCAGCTGAGGTTGTTTGGGCTATCTGTCTATCAATTAATCAATCAATCAATAAGTCGTCAGTCGGTCTGTCTGTCTGTCCATCCATCCGCCCATCTATATGTGTGCACAGACACGCGCACATACATGCAGTCACACACGTGTACACACACACACACACACACACACACACACACACACACACACACACGCGCGCGCGCGCGCGCGCGCGCGCGCACACACACACGTGCGCGCACACATACACAAGCAAGCAAACACGCATGCGCGCGCACACACATACACACACCCCACATGTGCACACGCACACACATGGGCCCATGCCCATACATCCATACACACATATGTGTACATTCACTACACACACACCAAAATTAAAAAAAAGGTAAAAAAAAAAAAAAAAAAAAAAAAAAAAAAAAAAAGACAACCAATGTTGGGTAGGCACTCAAGGTCTGACCAGTGCATTGGACGAATGCGTAGGTCAGGCATCTGCCAAGTCGTAGCCACGAGACCCTCTTCTTCAATTCTCTCATCTTAGTTTGTTAATTCATTTAGCCCATCAGCTTCAAATCATGCGCAGTGTGGTCTCAAAACTGAGCGGATGTGGAGTAGCGTATATGGACTAGTCCGCACGCAGTGACGCCTCCTTGATGAAACTGAAACTGTGTGCAGAGAATTTGAATGGAATACTCTGATCCATCAAACGTATCTGTAGTGGGTATGCGCTCGACGTGCGCACGCTTGCAGGTAAGTGTTTTAATTTCCTTTTTTTTTTTTCTTTTTCTCGAATCGTTTCCTCTTCCATCTTCTGCAGCAGGTGATACTGGGGGGGAGGGGGGGGGGGGGGGGGGGGGGGGGGGGGGGGGGGGGTGGGCTAGAGGTTGCTCAGCGCACGTGAGTATCGCTTTCAATCTGCACCTGCACTGCCTGCAATGTGTACGGAGGATGATTACCCAGCCTCTTTTATTCAATGGCTGAAAACAATTTATACACATTAGAATAAAAAAAAAAAAAAAGCATGTAAATCTGAGTCGGAATTTAGCCACATATTTTTTGCGATTCCAGGCGAGACCCGGTGGGCTTGTACTTGGACAGATGCCAGTTGTAAACTGTGCTATGGACGATTATGTGAAACGTGATTTTATGAAAAAGTGGTTATATGAAAAAAAAAAAAAAGGTGTTTGTGTGGAATGTATTCGATCAAATAAATCGTGACTAGAAGAAAACGGGTTATGCGAAAAGTGATTCTGTGAAGCGACATTAATGAGGTGAAACGCGAACGCACGAGTTGGTGGGCTTGATTTCACCGGTCAAACAGAGTGCAAGGTAAAAAGTGCAGTATAAAGGCCCTCTCTGCTCCACACTGACACGTCACAAGGTAAAAAGTGCAGTATAAAGGCCCCCTCTGTTCTACAGGTAAAAAAGGCAGTTATAAAGACTCTCTGTTCACTCGCCACAAGGTAAAAAAGTGCAGTATATTAAAGGCCCCTATGTTCCACACTGACTCGCCACGAGGTAAAAAAAGTGCAGTATAAAGGCCCCCTCTATTCCACACTGACTTGCCACGAGGTAAAAAAAGTGCAGTATAAAGGCCCCCCTCTCTGTTCCACACTGACTCGCCACAAGGCAAAAAGTGCAGTATAAAGGCCCCCCCCTCTGTTCACACTGACTCGCCACAAGGCAAAAAGTGCAGTATAAAAGCTCCCTACGCTCCACACGGACTCGCCCTAAAACACGTCTTCTCTCTCAAAATTTCTCGCCCGCCACAGTTCCAGGTCAATTAATTTTTCGAAACGCCCCTTAATGTTTCACAGCTGGCAATGGTACAAAAAACGTTGACAAATATCAACCCCTTTGGGTCTGAAATGTGACGGACAGTAGTTCTTATCGCCCCTTAATGTTTCAGAGCTGGCAAAAGAACAAAGACATTGACAAATATCAACCTTTTTGGGTCCGAAATGTCACGGACAGTAGTTCTTATCCAATTGAAATACCTTGCATGACTTCTAATAGAGGGCCCGTAAACTGTAGGATCCTCATTTCTCCTCTCTCCTTCCCTTCCTCCCTCCCTCCTCACACCCTCACTCTCTCCCTCCCTCCTTCCCTCTCTCTCTCTCTCTCTCTCTCTCTCTCTCTCAAAAGAAAAAATCTAAAATCGTCCCTTTTGCGTAGTAGTTGAATGGTGAAGCACACCAAGAGTTTTGGAGTTCACAGTTCTCTCTGTCAGTCTGCCTGCCTCTCTGTCTGTCTGTCTCTCTGTCTGTGTTTCCTCCTCAAGCGGCAAAACTAGAACAGCCTACAAGAAGATGACATAATGCACCAAATTATAAAGGGAAACCCGTGTTGAACATTGATGATCAAAATTCGGTATCAATAACTCCGGAACTCTCCTCTAAGCTTAGGTCCCGGTTCAGAGCTGACCTGTCCATACCCAGCCTCTCCTGACTGGCCAGTGGGTCTTTACCATGGCCCTCACTGCCACTGTGGATCAGGCAACGTCTCTGTGTGCCAGCTGTCAGGAAGACATGGTATCCACTGTGGATCAGGCAACACAGTGTGTACCAGCTGTCAGGAAGTCATGGTATCCACTGTGGATCAGGCAACACCAGTGTGTGCCAGCTGTCAGGAAGACATGATGTCCACTGTGGATCAGGCAACACCAGTGTGTACCAGCTGTCAGGAAGTCATGATATCCACTGTGGATCAGGCAACACCAGTGTGTGCCAGCTGTCAGGAAGACATGGTATCCACTGTGGATCAGGCAACACCAGTGTGTACCAGCTGTCAGGAAGACATGATATCCACTGTGGATCAGGCAACATCACTGTGTACCAGCTGTCAGGAAGACATGATATCCTTTCTGAAGTGCCCCCCCCCCCCCTCTCCCCTGTGAGCGAGTGTGTGTGTGTGTGTGTGTGTGTGGTGCCTTTGATAGCTAACAGCAGGGTTGCTTTGTGTTTCTTTTATTAATTCATTTATTCTCGCTTTGTTGGTTCAATGTTTTTCTTTACATTCATTTGTGTC
>JADBJO010024038.1:20000-25693 GCA_016801955.1 Conus betulinus | reverse complement strand
GGACGTGTGTGGTGTGTGTGTTGTGTGTGTTGTGTGTGTTGTGTGGTGTGGTGGTTGTGGGTGTGGTGAGGAAATAATGTATGCAGGAATTGTTTTTCTGGATCAGCTGTGCGTTTGATAGTTATGTTTTCCTTGTTTGCTCTGTTTGTATGATATAGTGAAATGAACTTTCTCTGGCTTTGTTTTCCTACACATTCCAACAGGTCCCCTGTTTCATTATTGATGTTTCATTACGTTGTGAACGCTTTAGGTGGGGTTATGGATGTATATCACAAACAAATTTCCCTTATGATTATTAATTATCATTTTTTGCATACAGTTTGTATGTCAATTTGGTTTCCCGAAAGCAAAATAGGTAGATTTACACCCAGTTGTCGGGGTGGCCAGTATCTGTATGTCCATGCCGTTCTCACACTAATTACACATCTGATGACTGAACATGCCCGATAACCACCTCACAAATTAGCAGTACACATTGACGGTTCATACTGCTTCTGATCTACGACTCCTTTTCAACCACGGGGATAACATCTAACATATAATACCATCTACCAACTATACAAACCACGCCGAACATGAAATAGTACTTGAATGTAAAGTTCCTAGCGAAATTGATCAAATCCGCTTTAGTTGTGAAACGGTAAAAACAACCACCCACACAACGAACCCCTGTATAAGTAACGATGGCAGCATGTCGGCCTGCACACGCCTGTACCGTCGTCTTGGCACCATCCTACCTCTGGGGCTTTCTTCTCACGTCCAGCAGACATTCAACCATTGCACTCAACAAACCCAGCATAGACACTACTTCTTGAGCAACATAGCATGGTGTTTGCAACTGCGATCATCAGGATGCAGCGAAACTCTCTGTCTCTGCTCTGTCTCTCTCCCTCTGTCTGTCGCGTCGCTCTCTCCTTCGCCTCTCTACCTCATCTATGTCTCTCTTTCTCGTCCTGTCTGTCCTTGTCTGCTGTCTGTCCTGGTCTGTCTTTCTCTCTCTCTCATCTCTCCATTGACTCTGATATTCTGTTTCGTACCATCTTTCCTTGTCCTCTAGTCTGTCGGTGGTCTCTCTCTTTCCTCCTTCCCGTGACTCCGAACTCTGCGTTTTCATTCCGTGGGTATAAAGCTTGATCAAAAATCTAGTAAAAGAATGCAAAGTGATTAATAGACTCGCTGCTTCATTCTTTTCATTCAGTGTTTCGCGCCCGTGTTCATGAACCAAGCCCTCAGTAACACGTGGCGAAAACACGCTCCGAAGAGCAAGGCGTATGCGAAACACTGTGTGTTCCAGTGGATCTCGCCATGTATTCCAGCCTCAACAGGGACGTCAGACCTGTGTCGATTAAAGGTTGGAGCCGGAGCTTGTAGCCTTGTGCTACTGGCTCGCTGCCACCTCCAAATTACATGCAAATGAATCAAGGTGTCCGGCCAGCAGCTTGATCTGTGATTTCCTCTCTCTCTCTCTCTCTCTCTCCCTCCAGCCTAGCCGGTTACACGGCGGATTGTCGCAATCGCACACTTTATTCCGCAAAAGCATAAAACTTGTGCGAGATGACCGTGTCTTGACGACACACGATTTTTCTGTTATTTCATTAGCTGCGTCAACTTGTCAGCAAACTCACTCACCTACCATTTTTCAGATTAAAAAAAATTTCGCCTTAGGTAGAGAAAAGATTTATAAGTTTGTTTTTCTTAACATGGAATTCTTTCTCTTTTTTGTTTTTCTGTTTGTTATCTTGAGAGAGATGAGAGAGAGGCTGCCTGAGAGGAGAGAGAGAGAGGGAGGAGAGAGAGAGAGAGGGAGCTTAGGGAGATGAGAGAGAGAGAGAGGAGAGAGAGAGATAGAGCGGGATTAGAGGGATAGGAGAGGAAGGGAAGAGCGAGCGGAAGGGGGAGAGAGAGCGAGAGAGAGGGATAGGGAGGGAAGGGGGAGAGAGAGAGAGAGAGCCGAGGGAGCGGGGGAGGAGAGAGAGAGCTTCGCACACACACACAGTCGAACTGCTACACAAACGAGAGCACTGTCCAGTTTTACCTTTGTGTCTTTTAACAATCTGGCTATACTGGGCGCTGCCAGCACGGTTATTCCCGCATTGCGGATGAAACGGTGGAGTATCTCCCTCGACTCCTTTCTTCTTCGCCAGTGCGATCTGTCTTAAGAGACCACGCCACGTTGGTTGAGTGTGCATTGCCGCATGCAACTGTCGTGGTGGGAGCACCCCGCATATGTTGCCGCCCTTTGCGACAAATCTTGGTGTTTGTGACAATAAGGGTGTAACGCTACGCCTGAAAATCTAATTAAAAAAAAAAGGAAAATAAAAACAGGAAAAAAAAAGGAAAAAAAAGGAAAAGGCAGGGGAAAAGGCAGTTTTTTTTCTTTCTTGCACTTTAAGGGAAATTAGTATTTGTTTCCTTTCCTCCAGATGCGTCAGTCTTTTTTTATCGGTGTGGTGTTCGGGTTTTGTTGATTTTTGCTTTATCCAGAGGGGGAGGGAAGTTTGGAGTTTGCTCGTAAACAGCTACAGGAAGGAGCCTTCAGAGCCGCCATTGTTGTTAGCATGGGATCCCACGCGAGTCTCCTGTTCCGAGGATGCGCTTCGTTTTGGTAACCCAGGAAAGCGCTTGAAATAATCGCGTGCCTGGCTAGCTCTCGTGGTACACCGCAAAATTCGCTGTCGGGCATTGGGAGTTCAGTCTGCTGCCCCGAGTCGCACGTAATGGACTCATTTCCATTTTCGGCGGACGTCGTCACGTGTCATCGTTCCGGTAGAACAGGGCAGTGTCAGGTTCCCCCGTCCCTCACTTCATTGTCCCTCCCACCGATTGTTCCCTCCCCGTTCCCCCTCCCTTAAACTACTGCCATAGTTATTCGTGTCTCCCGAAACCAACGGTTGGATTTATGTACCTTAAAAACTGAACGGAATCTGATCAGCCGCAGTCTGAGTGGTTCCTCCCGGGTCCTGATTCCAGAGCTTGCCTAATCCATTGACTCAGTGGGGACAAGTGCCGTGGTCTCTTTTGTCGTAAGTTGAAGAAAATTAGCATCGCTTCCGTCCGATGTGTTTTGGAAGTCAGCGGACTTTCTCCCAATATGAGAAGGATCAGGGAGGATGGAAGTTTAGGGTGTGCGCATCAACAGGTGGTTGCGACAGCTGCCCATTGATACCATTTGTGCTTCGCGCCCTGTATATTGGTTGTACGCATCAACAGGGTTGTGATAGCTGCCATTGCTTCCATTTTGTACTTCGCGCGTCCTGTACATTGGTTGTACGCATCAACAGGTGTTGTGAAACAGCTGCCATTGCTTCCATTTGTACTTCGCGTCCTGTACATTGGTTGTACGCATCTTAGCCCTGTCAAGCAGTTGAGGGGAAAAAAACATGATGTGTGCCTGGCCAGCTCACGTAGTTGGCAGTTCGACTCTGAGAGTTGTTGACTCAATCCGGCGCCTCTGAAATACAAACAAACAATTTCACTGCAGGTTCCAGTGTGTTGTCGTTCTGATGTATGAGTGTAGTGTGAGATAATGCCCAATAACACCCGTTTCCCCCCCCCTCAATCTTCTGTCGATAGTTATCCCCACATGCCCTGTAACCTTCAGTAGGTTTGTGGACGTTCAGCTGGATGGAGTCATCAGTTTCAATCTGAGTTGTCTTTACTGTTTCCGTTTCCATAGACATTCCATGACCCACCACATCAGGCCAGGAGAAGTGATATTTTTTCAACTGAAGAAAATTGCTGTCGTTTTTCCACGGATCTGTCACGTTTAATATAAGCAGTTGGAGCTCTGTTGACTCTCTCCCAATCCAGGAGAGGTGGGTGAGTGGAGCTGGGGTGGAAAGTTAGAACGTGGGTCAACAGGTGCCGGACAGCTGCCGCAGTCATCATGCTACACACTGTGGATTGGGGGTTCCAGGAGAACTGCCACAGTCATCATGCTACACACTGGCTGTGGATTGGGGGTTCCAGGAGACCTGCCACAGTCAGCATGCTACACACTGGCTGTGGATTGGGGGTTCCAGGAGACCTGCCACAGTCAACATGCTACACACTGTGGATTGGGGGTTCCAGGAGAACTGCCACAGTCATCATGCTACACACTGTGGATTGGGGGGTCCAGGAGAACTGCCACAGTCAGCATGCTACACACTGGCTGTGATTGGGGGTTCCAGGAGAACTGCCACAGTCAACATGCTACACACTGGCTGTGGACTGGGGGGGGGGGGGTTCCAGGAGAACTGCCACAGTCATCATGCTACACACTGGCTGTGGATGGGGGTTCATTTTTATCTTTCTAATTCAAGGGTGCGCTCAGGTATTTGAACCCAGTAAAAAAACACTCGGAATGATTGAAGGGTGCGTGGTTAGGTTAGCAGTGCGGCAGAGAATTTGCCGTTCGACGTAGAGATTGGAATCCCTGTAGTGTCTAACGTCTTCCCTGCCCCCCCCCCCCCCCCCCCCCCCCATCCCCATTCCCCCCCCCTCTCCCCCCCCCCAAAAAAAAAAAAAAAAAAAAAAAAAAAGAAATAAACAAAAATAAAGAAAGTATTTTCGCTGCTTCTCTTGATGGTTTGTCGCTGGTGGCATGAATGTTATGTCGGGTCGATTTTTAAGCAGGATCCTAACCTAACCAGCTGCAGTCTGATTAATCTCTCAGAATGATGATTCCAGAAGCTGTTTCGAATCGACCTAGTTAACCAGGTAAAAGCAAAGAAGAAATCTTTTTTGGTGGCAGTTCAAAGGAAGTAAGCGCTTGTATCGTTTCCTCTCCCGTATGTCAGTTTGAAGTTGTGTGGGTGGCTGGGGCTTTGCTGACTTAGCGCGTCGTGCATATTGGCTGAATATGTCTTTGTCCTTGTGTTCAGAGATGGCCATGTGATCCTTTGTCTTCACCCCAGACAAGCGCTTGATCTACAAACTAGGTGTCTCGTTACCTTTGTGGTCAGCATGTTGTCGTTCTGGTGAAATCAGTGTGGCGTTAGATGGCACCCTCCATCTTGCCTTTCTTCCCCGCGCACTCTCACTCTCCCTGCTCCCCGCTCCCTCAGTTTTAAGCGGGTTTGTGGGACGTGAAACCTTAATGGAAACGAGTCATCTCTCCCAGTGGGGGCCGGAATAGCTCAGTTGGTAGAGCGTCGGACTCGTGATCCTGGGGTTGCGGTTTCGAATTTCGGTACAGGGGATTTTTCTTCGGAGTTAAAGTTGGTTCTGACTCCATTCCCCATACAGTCCTTCGAATGAGACTATAAACCGAGGCTCCGTGTGTGAAACGCACGCACAACATCTTGCACACACGTAACATCCCATCACCAACTTTCGGAAGAGAAGGGCAGTTTTGTCGTTGGTATGGATGACACGTTACACATAGCATGCACCTTCCCGGAGATGGAGTATGGCTGCCTTAATGGCAGGATACAAAATACGGTCATACGCACAAAAACTCCACTGCCTGTCTATACAGGCAGTGTCTGCAGGAGTATCAGCCTGCGTACGCAGAAAGAAAGAAAGAACAATCTCTCCAGTTGTTGATTCTAGAGGCTGCCGGTAATCCCACTGATCCAGTCCTAAGACGATGAAAGCTGCCTCTTTGTTTGTAACTGCAGGAAATTAGTCTGGCGTCCTGCCTCGTTGTGTCGGTTTCGATCTTTGTCACTGGAATTCATTGGACTCTCTCTCTCGCTTTGCTTTCTTTT
>JADBJO010024038.1:0-15000 GCA_016801955.1 Conus betulinus | reverse complement strand
ACAAATAATGACCTGTATAAAAGAAATGCAAAAACAATGGGTAACATTCCCGTTGATTAAAGCAACAGGATGAGAATGAAATATGCAAACGAATAATGACCTGTATAAAAGAAATGCAAAAACAATGGGTAACATTCCCGCTGATTAAGCAACAGAGTGAGAATGAAATATGCAAACGAATAATGACCTGTATAAAAGAAATGCAAAAACAATGGGTAACATTCCCGCTGGTTGCGCGAATGTAGTGATGACAGTGTGCTTTTCAGCGCTGGCAGGAAAGGAGATCCTTATCTCGACAACGTCCTGGAATTTCTCGTTCTGTTCTTTTACCATGCCATTGCAATTTAAGGACTGATCGCCGTTTTAACATTATGGACCTGCATAGTTACCGTATTGTGAATTCTATGTCACGAGGACTTTAATGTTTCCACAAAAAAGTTTTTGATTCAATCGATTGTTCTATTTCCCGTATTTACGATTGTGAATGGGTTCGAAGCTTGGAGCATAAGTTATTTGAGTCTTGTCTTAAGAGCCTCTCTGTCTGTCTGTCTGCCTCTGTCTGTCTGTCTGTCTGTCTGTCTGTGTGTGTGTCTCTCTCTCTTGGTAGCGATGAAACGTCACTTTGGTGGGTTAATTCATGACGACATGATATCGACTGCTCCCTGTGGATTTGCCGGTGACGACATGATATCGACTGCTCCCTGTGGATTGCCGGTGACGACGTGATATCGACTGCTCCCTGTGGATTGCCGGTGACGACGTGATATCGACTGCTCCCTGTGGATTGCCGGTGACGACGTGATATCGACTGCTCCCTGCCGGTGCCGAGGCTGCCAGGATGTGCTGTGATCAGGTGGCTGGAATAAGAGATGTGGGAGTAGTACCACTGGATTCACATACAAGACCAACCACGACAGCAATGACAGCAGCAGCAGCAGCAGCAGCAGCAACAACAACAACAAAGATCAAAAAACTTTACCTTTTGTTTATGCGTCTTTCATGTACATATATGAATATGTGTTGACGTATGTGATTTGCTGAATTGTGTAAACCTCTTTGTGACTGGTAGCCGGAAAGACGGCAGTTCATGTGTGAAAGAGTACACTGTTTTGTTTCCCTGTGTTGACTAAGTGGTGGAGAGCCCTAATATTCGCTGTCATACGTCACCATTTTGAATCCTGCTGGGGTGGGTTGGGGTGGGAGAAGATGAGAAGGGGGTGCGGGTAAGACAACATAGAAATATCTTTTTGTTTGCTTTTATTACATTGCATACTTGTATGTTGCCGATCCTCGTTTTGAAACCCAGCTGTAAGCGCTTCTGAATCCACGCTCTCGTTTATACACCGGGCTTCTTACCTGGGTAGAGCCGACTAAAGAGCTGCCTGCTGGCGCTAATCATTCGTGTCCCTTGCCACTCAGTCGAACATCAGTCACGCAGTATTTCACTCATTCCTTCAATTTTTTCATGACGAATGCATGCGTTATACATTCGTGTCATCGACACAAAAGGTCAGACTGGCCCTCCCCTCTTCCCCCTCCTATCCCCTTCAGTAAGCAAGTGATAGGGTTTACATGTGCGCACACACGGAAGCTTGGTTTAATGTCTCCTTCGGACTTTTCGAGAAACGGAGTCAGAACTAATAGATTGGTTGATTCCGAAGGAAAAATCCCTCTGCACTGAAAAGGCCTACCGGAGACTGGGAACTGCGATTCCAGGATCCTCAGGAAACAAGAGCATTGCGCTCTACCAACGGGATGTACCGACTCATTTTAACGTGTCGTCGTTCTCGTGGTATATAAAGTATAGTGATAGGTTCCCTCAACTCCCACTTGCTGGAATAGGCCGTCTGTCATATAACGCTTAGTAAGTGTGGACGTTGAAACTCTATGTAACTGATCACAAAATCTAGGGATCTCTTTAAGAAATGTTTGACAAACTGTGTTTGAGACGAGTCCGCATGTGTTTTTTTTTTTTTAACGTTTACCATATGGAGGTTATGAAAACAAAAAACAACACATCACAAATAATTCAATCTGTAGGGAGAGTCTTTTTTCATGATCCAAAACGCGGAGAATTAAATGTTAGCTTAACTGAGGACTGATCAACTGAGCAACATGCGGCAGTTACTGTGCAGTTAGATTTGTACTGACAATGATATGTTGTACGTTGAACGCTGGGTCGATCGAGTTCATTTATCAGAGGATAGTAGTTAAAAGAAAAGATGCAAAGCATATAAACGTACTCCCAGTGTTTCTTGAATACACGTGAGATATTTCATAAAGAAGAAAAAAACCGTTTGGGCCGTTATAGCCACTAGTAACGGCTATAACGGTAAAATAATAATAAAAAAAAAAAACACCGGGCATCATCCGTGACCCGTAATTAACATACCTACAAATTTTCAGAAAGATCAGCCCAGAAGTTTTGTCTGAAGCGAGTGGAGCACACATTTGACTACGGATGGACACGCAGGCAGGCAGGCAGACAGACAGACAGACAGACAGCATTTCTTCGTTCCCATTGTAAAGTACTCCCTGTTCTATACGAACTGGCAGCACAGAAAAGCAACCAGGCGAGGACCGTTCTTCATGGCATGAACCAAGTCGCTTTGATGTGTGTGGCCGCAAAAATTGTCAACCGAGCGAGATAATGAGAGAGAGAGAGAGAGAGAGAGAGAGAGAGAGAGAGAGAGAGAGGAGAGAGAGGATGTTGATGATAATCTTTATTTCCAAGAGTAACAGATAAGCAAACATATGCTCTTTCATCCGGCCCTTGCTCCGCTAAGGGACTAACAGAGAGAGAGAGAGAGAGAGAGAGAGAGAGAGAGAGAGAGAGAGAGAGAGAGAGAGAGTGAAGATGATCGTTGCCGATATCCCGCGCTTGGTTCGGAGTCTCAGGCAGTCGGAACAGGTACAGTCTCCGGTGTTGGAAGCTGCCTGCCCACAATCCGGCGCCTAATGAAACGAGGAACAAGCAAAGCTGAGCAAGCGAAGCGCTATGTACAGGGTTGTGTGGGTCAGCGAGCCCGCGGCTCACTCACCTGTTACAGCTCACTAACAAAAGAACAGCGGGCACCGGTGTGTGATGGATGAGGCACAGGAGAAGGAAGGGGGTGGGGGGTGGGGAAGGAGGATATGGCGGGCGAGGAAGACTAGGAGGAGGAGTGGAGGGGAGAGGGGCGAGGGAATGAAGAAGAGGAGGGCGGGTGTGAGTGAAGGATGAGGAGGAGGAGGAGGAGGAGACGGATCAGGTGACATGCAAACAGAGAGACAGAAAGGTGTGGGTAGATTATACGTGGGATTGGCGCGCGCGCGTGCGCGCGGACACACACACACACACACACACACACACACACACACACACACAGAGGCACAGACAGACGCAGACTGACACACAGACAGACACACAGACACGCATCAGACGCATCGGCACAGACAGACAGACAGACAGACGACAGACACATTTCACAGACAGACAGACAGACACACCTGCACACACAGTGGCACAGACAGACAGACATTCAGACAGACAGACGCAGTAACATACACACAGAGATAGACGCACGCACACACGCATGCATGCACACACGCCTACACACACGCGCACACGCACACACATAACATATTGGCACACACACACACACACACACACACACACACACACACACACACACGCATGCACACACACCTCTACCACCTACATACGACGATGACCTCGCTTGTATTGAAGCGGATTGCAGAAAGACGCGAAAGAAGAAGAAACTAGATAGCTATTGACCTCTGATCTTTTTGCGTATGGATTTTGTCATGCTACAAGATTCACCCAATTTTGCTCACTTCCTCGCGACTGGGGCGCAGAGCCTGTGTCATGCAACGTGATTGTTAGCGCATCTCGCGGCGGAACCTCCAAGGTCACGTGACATTGATACGGGCATTGTTGATGCGGCTTCCTGTCTGGATGTCCTCTTTGCCATGCTTCAGCATGCGGTTCGGTCCATTTTGTTTCGGGTAGGAAGTGAGAAGGGGACGGAGGGTGAGGCTCTCAGTAGCGATTGAGACCGTGCAAGAGGGGAAGGGGAGTCGGGGAGGGGGGAGAACGAAGGCGGTGGGGTGGGGGGTACGGTAGGGAGGGAGATGAGAAGGATCGGCAGCGAACAGGGACGCGTGGAGTAAACAGTGTCGAGTTGTTACCTTGGGTTCTACTTGTTTAGCCTCATGCCTCTCTGCTTAGCCAGGAAGAAAAACCATTGTGCGTGTGTAAATGTTCGGCTTTTCTTACCCGTAGTAATGAGTCCCTTCTGCTGAAGTCTACGCTGGTTCTGTATACAGGGCAGTCAGAAGAAAAACACATCTACTCAACGCAGACCTTATACTGAATTTGTGTACTGTTCAAAGAGATTCTCTTTGCAAACTGTCAACTTGATAGGATGTGCTGTTGTACCATGTGAACAGAAGTTTCTCTCCCAGATCAGTGTATTCTGAGCTCCTGAAATCAAAGGTATATTATTTTTTTTTATCCACAGAAACTTAAAAGACATACCAGCTCACGTTGGTTGGAGCCTGCAGAGGAAAATCTATATTAGTGGGTGTTTATTTCAGACTGTCAGTTACATTTTTCAGACCCCCCCCCCCCCCCCCCCCCCCCCCCCCCCCCGCACACGTCCTCCCCCGTGAAGATGCGGAGGATTCTTTCAGCGCAGATTGTTTCCCACCTTCTGGAAATTCTGTGATAGTAATGTCTTCTTTTCTGTCACCCTGTGTCTCTGCTTTTAAAAAGACAGGTCTCCCATCATAGTTGTCGTTTGCTTTCTTTTTCTTCTTTTTTAATTTCAATGTGGCCCATTTTGCTGTGTTCGTCTTGAAAAGTCTTTTCACTTTTGTGTCTGGTCACAGTTTACAAGAAGCCAGATTTTAAAAAGAAAATTGACCAGACTGTGCACATTGTCCAAATGACAGTGCTAGAATGGTGCACATTGTCCAGAAATGACAGTGGCAGACTGTGCACACTGTCCAGAAATGACAGTGGCAGAATGGTGCACATTGTCCAGAAATAACAGTGGCAGAATGGTGCACATTGTCCAGAAATAACAGTGCAGAATGGTGCACATTGTCCAGAAATAACAGTGGCAGAATGGTGCACATTGTCCAGAAATACAGTGCCAGAATGGTGCACATTGTCCGGAAATAACAGTGTCAGAATGGTGGACATTGTCCGGAAATAACCAGAAATAACATTGCCAGAAATGGTGCACATTGTCCAGAAATAACAGTGCCAGAATGGTGCACATTGTTCAGAAATAACAGTGGCAGAATGGTGCACATTGTCCAGATATAACAGTGCTAGAATGGTGCACATTGCCCAGAAATAACAGTGCCAGAATGGTGCACATTGTCCCAGAAAAACATTGTGCCAGAGAATGGTGCACATTGTCCAGAAATAACAGTGCCAGAATGGTGCACGTTGTCCAGAAATAACAGTGCTAGAATGGTGCACATTGTCCAGAAATAACAGTGCCAGAATGGGTGCACATTGTCCGGAAATAACAGTGGCCGTCCATCCTGCAGTCTAGGTTTTCGTTGATGGTTCTCTCTTCGTTTTAGTTCTGCTTCAAAATCAAAGGTGAGAACTTGAGGACGATGTGACTGGTGCTCTCAGCACACCTAGGGTTTGATTGCTTTAAGAATGTCAGCATGTTTGTTATCATGCTATAGATTTAAGGTATGCATTTTCAGGTGGTGACATTGCTTGAAGGTGGCCTGTAGTCCAGTGGTCACAGCGTTTGCCTGCAGAGCTGACGGTCGTGAGATCGAACCACTCACGAGGTCGGATTTTTTTTTTTCGGCTTGAAAACCCTCTCTGTCCACCCAGGTGGAAATGGGCTGCCTGATTCAGCTCAGGAATGTTAAACGCGGCTGAAGGAGACGGGTGGGCTCCGCCTTCCATCATGCTATGCCTTAGACAGACTGAACCTCTCACAGTCTGCAGCCTCTTCGCCAATAGCTAGGGGCACTTTAACCTTGTATTGTTCATTGTTGCATCTCAATGTGTCCAACTGAGCTTCTGTAATAAAACTACACTAACATGACGATTTTTCCAGGCACGCCAACCCGAAATTTCCCGCTGAGGTTCATCATTAAGTGTTTAAAACAATGAAACGTGCCAACATGATCTTGTGTCTTCCGTTACTGTTTTGGAACCATTATTTTGTTACACAGTTCAACACCGTGAGCCGTTCGTAAGGTTCATCTGGAGAATTCTTCTTGACAGAAATTGTCGCATTGTTGAAGCTGTTCCAAAATTCTTATTTCCATCGTCCCTGTTAAACGAATGAAAGAGAGAGAGAGAGAAAGAGAGAGAGAGAGAGAGAGAGAGAGAGAGAGAGAGAGAGAGAGAAATGGGAGGAGGGAAGGGATGAGTGGGGAGGGGATCAGATTACCTACAAATCGCACGGTGAGCTTCGTGGTCACGTGTATTTCTGATGTGTGACTGGTTACAAGAGAGAGAGAGAGAGAGAGGAGAGAGAGAGAGAGAGAGAGAGAGAGAGAGAACGTGGACCCGCTGTGTGAGAAACAGGATCAAAGCTGTCCCTCCCACCGGTTCGGAACAAAACGAAACAAGCTCGCAGCTGCGCTTCCCACGCGACCAGGTATCCCGGCATGTTTATTTTTAATTAGGGCAGACATCTCACGGCGGCTGTGTGTATAGTCGATCCCGTGAAGCAGGCCCTGTTACAACGCTTTATGTCACCTCAGCAAACTCTTTACCCGTTGCTCTCAGTTTAGAGTCACGACCACTGCCTTAGAACATCTTGGCCCTAAAAGCTTCTGCTGTGAGGACGTTGAAGTCATCATGCAGCTCCTTCGCTGGAAGCAAGAACAATGTTATTAAGGCTGGCACGATAAAGATACGCACGGTTGCAGTGTTTCCACTTGGAACTTCTTTCTCACACGGTTTCTTTTGAATTACATGACCGTGCGAGATTGTTACAGTCAAACATGTTTCACGTCAACTTAGTTACAATTTACTTAACAAAGAAAAAAAAAGAAAATGAACGGCCACCTGTGTCAAGCCGGAAGAAAAATAAACAAGTGAATATGTATATGTACACAAACAACACCTATAATGATGACCCGGTTTTGTCAAGTGTCTGCTCTTTATCTTACCTCTTACTCTCTCCCCCCCCCCCCCCCTCTCGTTTCTCTGCGTCTTTCACGCACCCCCCTCTCTCTCTGAAATAGATTTTCATGCGTACAATGCTTCCTTCCCCAATTCACCTCGCTACCCGTCGATGGAGTCTCCCCGTTCTGGTCCTCCGCTTACCTCCACAACTCCATCCTCCCCCCCCCCCCCCTCCGCCCGCTCCGTCCATCAAGATTACAGCGCTTTATCATAATTATGGGACATGTCTTTTACTTTCACAGTGTGAAGGCTGTTACATTCACAGTGTGAAGGCTGTTACATTCACAGTGTGAAGGCTGTTACATTCACAGTGCGAAGGCTGTTTACATTCACAGTGCGAAGGCTGTTGTATTCACAGTGCGAAGGCTGTTACATTCACAGTGCGAAGGCTGTTGTGTTCACAGTGTGAAGTGCGATGTGTTGTATTCACAGTGTGAAGGCTGTTGTATTCACAGTGTGAAGGCTGTTACATTCACAGTGTGAAGGCTGTTACATTCACAGTGTGGAGGGTCATCTCCAATAACTGGGGGGACCTTTGATGGAAGACTCTCATAGCAGTCTAAAGATTCCGATCTGCGGTTTCCCCACGCGTTTAGATCTCTGTAGTAGACCCTGCATACCAGACGTACATTTCATTCATAAAAACAAAACCTGAGTTCAAACATTCAGATGTTCACTCACACAAAAGACACAACACGCACAAACACACGCGAGCGCGCGCACGCACGCACGCACGCACGCACGCAGGCTCACACACACAGACGCACGAACGCACGCACCACCACAACTACCCTCAAATAGTCAGAACATAACATGAAATCAGCGAAAGCGCTGCCTAATGTATGTAAGAGAGACCGACCACACACACACACACACACACACACACACACACATACACACACACACAGAGGCATGATAACTAAAAACTTAACAATGGACTGGAATTCCTATGTGTTTAATGTTGTATGTTGATTTCCGTTCCACAACAAAAATCGTCCGAATCTGGAATAACAGTGCGTAAGAGATAAGCTGTTTTGAAAGCAAAGGGAAATTAAGGCAAGTCTGTGAAACTAACGAACTGTGAACTGATACCTGTTTTTGAATTCACGGTCGTTATGATGAGTGTCTATGGCATATGATGTTTTGTCTTGTTGTCTCTTGGCGCTTTCTCCTTTGCGTCCCTCAGTCACACACACACACACACACACACACACACACACACACACACACACACACACACACACACACACACACACGAACGACTAGGAAAGACACACAAAATAGACACTGTGCAGTCTGTACGGATGTTGACACACAAAATAGACACTGTACAGTCTGTACGGATGTTGACCCACAAAATAGACACTGTACAGTCTGTACGGATGTTGACACACAAAATAGACACAGTGCAGTCTACGGATGTTGACTCACCAAATAGACACTGCCCCAGTCTTTACGGATTTGACACATAAAATAGACACTGCCCAGTCTGTACGGATGTTGACACACAGAATAGACACTGCTCAGTCTGTACGGATGTTGACACACAAAATAGACACAGTACAGTCTATGAATGTTGACTCACCAAATAGACACTTCACAGTATGTACGGATGTTGACACACAAAACAGACACTTCACAGTCTGTACGGATGTTGACACACAGAATAGACACTGCACAGTCTGTACGGATGTTGACACACAAATAGACACAGTACAGTCTACGGATGTTTGAGTCAGCAAATAGACACTGCCCAGTCTGTACGGATGTTGACACACGTGTGTCAACATCCGTACAGACTGTACAGTGTCTATTTGTGTTGTCAACATCCGTAGACTGTACTGTGTCTATTTTGTGTGTGTCAACATCCGTACAGACTGGCAGTGTCTATTTGCTGACTCAACATCCGTAGACTGTACTGTGTCTATTTTGTGTGTCAACATCCGTACAGACTGTGCAGTGTCTATTCTGTGTGTCAACATCCGTACAGACTGTGAAAGTGTCTGTTTTGTGTGTCAACATCCGTACATACTGTGAAGTGTCTATTTGGTGAGTCAACATTCATAGACTGTACTGTGTCTATTTTGTGTGTCAACATCCGTACAGACTGAGCAGTGTCTATTCTGTGTGTCAACATCCGTACAGACTGGGCAGTGTCTATTTTATGTGTCAACATCCGTAAAGACTGGGCAGTGTCTATTTGGTGAGTCAACATCCGTAGACTGCACTGTGTCTATTTTGTGTGTCAACATCCGTACAGACTGTACAGTGTCTATTTTGTGGGTCAACATCCGTACAGACTGTACAGTGTCTATTTTGTGTGTCAACATCCGTACAGACTGCACAGTGTCTATTTTGTGTGTCTTTCCTAGTCGTTCGTCGTGTGTGTGTGTGTGTGTGTGTGTGTGTGTGTGTGTGTGTGTGTGTGTGTGTGTGTGTGTGTGTGTGACTGAGGGACGCAAAGGAGAAAGCGCCAAGAGACAACAAGACAAAACATCATATGCCATAGACACTCATCATAACGACCGTGAATTCAAAAAACAGGTATCAGTTCACAGTTCGTTAGTTTCACAGACTTGCCTTAATTTCCCTTTGCTTTCAAAACAGCTTATCTCTTACGCACTGTTATTCCAGATTCGGACGATTTTTGTTGTGGAACGGAAATCGACATACAACATTAAACACATAGGAATTCCAGTCCATTGTTAAGTTTTTAGTTATCATGCCTCTGTGTGTGTGTGTGTGTGTGTGTGTGTGTGTGTGTGTGGTCGGCTCTCTTACATACATTAGGCAGCGCTTTCGCTGATTTCATGTTATGTTCTGACTATTTGAGGGTAGTTGTGGTGCGTGCGTTCGTGCGTCTGTGTGTGTGAGCCTGCGTGCGTGCGTGCGTGCGTGCGTGCGCGCGCTCGCGTGTGTTTGTGCGTGTTGTGTCTTTTGTGTGAGTGAACATCTGAATGTTTGAACTCAGGTTTTGTTTTTATGAATGAAATGTACGTCTGGTATGCAGGGTCTACTACAGAGATCTAAACATGGTGGGGAAACCGCAGACCGGAATCTTTAGACTGCTATGAGAGTCTTCCATCAAAGGTCCCCCCAGTTATTGGAGATGACCCTCCACTGTGACAACTGTGAATGTAACAGCCTTCACACTGTGAATGTAACAGCCTTCACACTGTGAATACAACAGCCTTCACACTGTGAATACAACAGCCTTCACACTGTGAACACAACAGCCTTCACACTGTGAATGTAACAGCCTTCGCACTGTGAATACAACAGCCTTCGCACTGTGAATGTAACAGCCTTCACACTGTGAATGTAACAGCCTTCACACTGTGAATGTAACAGCCTTCACACTGTGAATGTAACAGCCTTCACACTGTGAAAGTAAAAGACATGTCCCATAATTATGATAAAGCGCTGTAATCTTGATGGACGGAGCGGGCGGAGGGGGGGGGGGGGGGGGGGGGGAAGGATGGAGTTGTGGAGGTAAGCGGAGGACCAGAACGGGGAGACTCCATCGACGGGTAGCGAGGTGAATTGGGGAAGGAAGCATTGTACGCATGAAAATCTGTTTCAGAGAGAGAGGGGGGTGCGTGAAAGACGCAGAGAAACGAGAGCGGGGTTGGGGGGGAGGAGAGTAAGAGGTAAGATAAAGAGCAGACACTTGACAAAACCGGGTCATCATTATAGGTGTTTGTTTGTGTACATATACACATATTCACTTGTTTCTTTTCTTCCGGCTTGACAGAGGTGGCCGTTCATTTTCTTTTTTTTTCTTTTGTTAAGTAAATTGTAACTAAGTTGACGTGAAACATGTTTGTTAACAATCTCGCACGGTCATGTAATTCAAAAGAAACCGTGTGAGAAAAAGAAGTTCCAAGTGGAAACACTGCAACCGTGCGTATCTTTATCGTGCCAGCTTTAATAACATTGTTCTTGCTTCCAGCGAAGGAGCTGCATGATGACTTCAACGTCCTCACAGCAGAAGCCTTTAGGGCCAGATGTTCTAAGGCAGTGGTCGTGACTCTAAACTGAGAGCAACGGGTAAAGAGTTTGCTGAGGTGACATAAAGCGTTGTAACAGGGCCTGCTTCACGGGATCGACTATACACACAGCCGCCGTGAGAGATGTCTGCCCTAATTAAAAATAAACATGCCGGGATACCTGGTCGCGTGGGAAGCGCAGCTGCGAGCTTGTTTCGTTTTGTTCGAAACGGGTGGGAGGGACAGCTTTGATCCTGTTTCTCACAGCAGGTCGGGTCCACGTCTCTCTCTCTCTCTCTCTCTCTCTCTCTCTCTCTCCTCTTGTAACCAGTCACACATCAGAAATACACGTGACCACGAAGCTCACCGTGCGATTTGTAGGTAATCTGATCCTACCCACTCATCCCTTCCCTCCTCCCATTTCTCTCTCTCTCTCTCTCTCTCTCTCTCTCTCTCTCTCTCTCTCTCTTTCTCTCTCTCTCTCTCTTTCATTCGTTTAACAGGGACGATGGAAATAGAATTTTGGAACAGCTTCAACAATGCCACAATTTCTGTCAAGAAGAATTCTCCCGATGAACCTTACGAACGGCTCACGGTGTTGAACTGTGTAACAAATAATGGTTCCAAAACAGTACGGAAGACACAAGATCATGTTGGCACGTTTCATTGTGTTTAAACACTTAATGATGAACCTCAGCGGGAAAATTTCGGGTTGGCGTGCCTGGAAAATCGTCATGTTAGTGTAGTTTTATTACAGAAGCTCAGTTGGACACATTGAGATGCAACAATGAACAATACAAGGTTAAAGTGCCCCTAGCTATTGGCGAAGAGGCTGCAGACTGTGAGAGGTTCAGTCTGTCTAAGGCATAGCAGCATGATGGAAGGCGGAGCCCACCCGTCTCCTTCAGCCGCGTTTTAACCTTCCCTGAGCTGAATCAGGGCAGCCATTTTCACCTGGGTGGACAGAGAGGGTTTTCAAGCCGAAAAAAAAAAAAATCCGACCTCGTGAGTGGTTCGATCTCACGACCGTCAGCTCTGCAGGCAAACGCTGTGACCACTGGACTACAGGCCACCTTCAAGCAATGTCACCACCTGAAAATGCATACCTTAAATCTATAGCATGATAACAAACATGCTGACATTCTTAAAGCAATCAAACCCTATAGTGTGCTGAGAGCACCAGTCACATCGTCCTCAAGTTCTCACCTTTGATTTTGAAGCAGAACTAAAACGAAGAGAGAACCATCAACGAAAACCTAGACTGCAGGATGGACGGCCACTGTTTTTTCCGGACAATGTGCACCATTCTGGCACTGTTATTTCTGGACAATGTGCACCATTCTAGCACTGTTATTTCTGGACAACGTGCACCATTCTGGCACTGTTATTCTGGACAATGTGCACCATTCTGGCACTGTTATTTCTGGACAATGTGCACCATTCTGGCACTGTTATTTCTGGGCAATGTGCACCATTCTAGCACTGTTATATCTGGACAATGTGCACCATTCTGCCACTGTTATTTCTGAACAATGTGCACCCATTCTGGCACTGTTATTTCTGGACAATGTGCACCATTCTGGCACTGTTATTTCTGGACAATGTCCACCATTCTGACACTGTTATTTCCGGGACAATGTGCACCATTCTGGCACTGTTATTTCTGGACAATGTGCACCATTCTGCCACTGTTATTTCTGGACAATGTGCACCATTCTGCCACTGTTATTTCTGGACAATGTGCACCATTCTGGCACTGTTATTTCTGGACAATGTGCACCATTCTGGCCACTGTTTATTTCTGGACAGTGTGCAACAGTCTGCCACTGTCATTTCTGGACAATGTGCACCATTCTAGCACTGTCATTTCTGGACAATGTGCACAGTCTGGTCAATTTTCTTTTAAAAATCTGGCTTCTTGTAAACTGTGACCAGACACAAAAGTGAAAAGACTTTTTCAGACGAACACAGCAAAATGGGCCACATTGAAAATAAAAAGAAGAAAAAAGAAAGCAAACGACAACTATGATGGGGAGACCTGGTTCTTTTTAAAAGCAGAGACACAGGGTGACAGAAAAGAAGACATTACTATCACAGAATTTCCAGAAGGTGGAAACAATCTGCGCTGAAAGAATCCTCCGCATCTTCACGGGGGAGGACGTGTGCGGCAGGCGGGGGGGGGGGGTGGTGGGCGGGGGGGGGGGGGACAGAATTTCCAGGGGTTGGGGGGGGGGGGGGGGGGGGGGGGGGGGGGGGGTGGGGGGGGGGGGGTGGGGGGGGGGGGTGGGGGGGGGGGGGGGGGGGATTGGGGGGAAGTGGGGGGGTGGGGGGGGGGGTGGGGGGGGGGGGGGGGGGGGGGAATAAGGGTGGGGGGTCTGAAAAATTAACTGACAGTCCTGAAATAAACACACACTAATATAGATTTTCCTCTGCAGGCTCCAACCAACGTGAGCTGGTATGTCTTTTAAGTTTCTGTGATAAAAAAAATAATATACCCTTTGATTTCAGGAGCTCAGAATACACTGACTCGGAGAGAAACCTTCTGTTCACATGGTACAACAGCACATCCTATCCAAGTGGACAGTTTGCAAAGAGATTCTCTTTGAACAAAACACAAATTCAGTATAAGGTCTGCGTTGAGTAGATTTGTTTTTCTTCTGACTGCCCTGTATACAGAACCAGCGTAGAACTTCAGCAGAAGGGACTCATTACTACGGGTAAGAAAAGCCGAACATTTACACACGCACAATGGTTTTTCTTTCCTGGCTAAGCAGAGAGGCATGAGGTTAAACAAGTAGAACCCAAGGTAACAACTCGACACTGTTTACTCCACGCGTCCCTGTTCGCTGCCGATCCTTCTCATCTCCTCCCGTACCCCCTACCCCCCACCCACCGCCTTCGTTCTCCCCCCCCCCGACCTCCCTTCCCCTCCCCTCTCAGCACGGTCTCAATCGCTACTGAGAGCCTCACCCTCCCGTCCCCTTCTCACTTCCTACCCGAAACAAAATGGACCGAACCGCATGCTGAAGCATGGCAAAGAGGACATCCAGACAGGAAGCCGCATCAACAATGCCCGTATCATGTCACGTGACCTTGGAGGTTTCCGCCCGCGAGAATGCGCTAACAATCACGTTGCATGACCCACAGGCTCTGCGCCCCAGTCGCGAGGAGAGTGAGCAAAATTGGGTGAATCTTGTAGCATGACAAATGTTACATCCATACGCAAAAAGATCAGAGGTCAATAGCTATCTAGTTTCTTCTTTCGCGTCTTTCTGCCAATCCGCTTCAATGCAGCGAGGTCGACTCGTCGTATGTAAGTGGTATAGTGTTGTGGTTGTGTGTGGGACGTGCCCGTGCGTGCGTGCGTGCATTGTGTTTGTGTGTGTGTGTTGGGTGTGTGTGTGTGAGTGCCAATATGTGTAATGTGTGTGCGTGTGCGCGTGTCTCCTGCAGTACGTGTGTGACATCGTGCATGCTGCGTGTTTGCGTGCGTCCTATCTCTGTGTGTATGTTACTGCGTCTGTCTGTCTGAATGTCTGTCTGATCTGTGCCACTGTGTGTTGCAGAGTGTGTCCTGTCTGTCTGTCTGTGAATGTGGGTCTTCGTCTGTCTGTCCTGTCTGTCTGTCTGTCTTACGTCTGTGCCGATGCGTCTGTGCTTTGTCTGTGTGTCTGTCTGTGTGTCAGTCTGCGTCTGTCTGTGCCTCTGGTGTGTGTGTGTGTGTGTGTGGTGATGGTGTGTGTGGTGTCCGCGCGTGCACCACCGGCGCGCGCCGCCAATCCCACGTATACAATCTACCCACTTTTCTGTCCCTCTGTTTGCATGTCACCC